>JAOTOL010001582.1:417500-607500 GCA_034440575.1 Imbricaverruca yamaguchii | reverse complement strand
GACTGTGGCTGGGTACATGACCAGCTGACGACTCCCAGCCGCAGCTGTGGTAGTGTGACTGTGGCTGGGTACATGGCCAGCTGACGACCCCCAGCCGCAGCTGTGGTAGTGTGACTGTGGCTGGGTACATGGCCAGCTGACGACCCCCAGGCGCAGCTGTGGTAGTGTGACTGTGGTTGGGTGCATGGCCAGCTGACGACCCCCAGCCGCAGCTGTGGTAGTGTGACTGTGGCTGGGTACATAGCCAGCTGACGACCCCCAGCCGCAGCTGTGGTAGTGTGACTGTGGCTGGGTACATGGCCAGCTGACGACCCCCAGCCGCAGCTGTGGTAGTCTGACTGTGGCTGGGTACATAGCCAGCTGACGACCCCCAGCCGCAGCTGTGGTAGTGTGACTGTGGCTGGGTACATGGCCAGCTGACGACCCCCAGCCGCAGCTGTGGTAGTGTGACTGTGGCTGGGTACATGGCCAGCTGACGACCCCCAGCCGCAGCTGTGGTAGTCTGACTGTGGCTGGGTACATAGCCAGCTGACGACCCCCAGCCGCAGCTGTGGTAGTGTGACTGTGGCTGGGTACATGGCCAGCTGACGACCCCCAGCCGCAGCTGTGGTAGTGTGACTGTGGCTGGGTACATGGCCAGCTGACGACCCCCAGCCGCAGCTGTGGTAGTGTGACTGCGGCTGGGTACATGGCCAGCTGACGGCCCCCAGCCGCAGCTGTGGTAGTGTGACTGTGGCTGGGTACATGGCCAGCTGACGACCCCCAGCCGCAGCTGTGGCGGGCTGTCTGTCAGACTGCGACCAGTTGGCTGCCAAACTGTGGCCAGACTGTGACTGGTCGACTGTCCGACTGTGACCAGTTGACCACCAGACTATGACTGGTCGACTGTCAGATTGTGACCAGCTGGCTGTCCTAATGTGACCAGTTGATTGCTGGAATGCGACTGGTTTACAGCCGGATTGCGACTGGTTGGCTGCCCGACTGTGATTGGTTGGTTGGTTGGTTGGTTGCAGGAGCTGCCGGTCTGCGCTGCTACGCCTGTATGCCGACCCACCAAATCGGCGACAAAAAGGTGCCCGCCAGCATAACGGACAGCAGACGAGGCTTACCCTTGTGCTCAGCCATGGACCCGAAGGACCCCAGCCTCCAGTTCGAGATGAAATGTCCACCAGGACTCGATGGATCCTGCATGAAAATACGCGGTAGGTGGGCGGTGGGTAGCGGGCACATCAGGCTGGGGCGCGGTTGTCAAATTCCCGCAGTTGGATGCAAATTGACGCCTAGCACAGCTGTTTCTTACATCACTTCCGATATCTTTTCTGCACCCCTATACTAAACTACTTGTCAACTGTGTGAATGTTAGCGGACAGGATCATGCAGGTGCATACATTCTTTCGTAGCTGTAGATATTCCATCCCAAAAATGCTTGCCGATCTTGTTTTATTTACACATGAAAATAGTTCCTTCAATCAAATTCAACAGTCTTTGTTGGGATTCAACATGTCATGCTCCAAAAATGTACACCAAAATACCTCAAATTTACATCTTTTCCTCATCCCTGGCATTTCCTTCGCACATCGGACACCTGTCACAAAATGAATTTGAGAACACTGGACTGGGGCCACATCCAACTGCATCTAACGGGAACATCGGCCAGCGACTCGGCGCATGATCCCTGCAAAGATCACGGTCGCGTTGAGTGTGTGGGTTGAGCCGTGCTGATGAACGTTAGTCGGCGACCCTACAAATGATCCCTGCAAAGATCACGATCACGTTGAGTGTGTAGGTTGAGCTGTGCTGGGTGTCGACTGTCGACCCAGCGTCGGCTCAGTGTGACGGTTCAAGTGACCAACCCTTGAACACTATACCACCACCGCGAGGCTCTGCCCGAGACACTGGAGGCCTTATCCATGTCTGCAGTCGGCCACATTGTGGGCTCGCGTGTTTGGACGCACGCTGGGTCAGCGCTTGAGGGGACAACTTAAGCAATTTGTCGCAATGGTGATTGTCCGTGTAAATGCGCCCTGATAGACACCCCCGGTGTCCGACATGTTATAATGGACATGTTGTAATCGACATCCCCGGTATCCGACATGTTATAATCGACACCCCCGGTGTCAGACATTTTATAATCGACACCCCGGTGTCAGACATGTTATAATTGACACCTCAGGTGTCCGACATCTCGACTTGTGGATCCGCCGGGGCGGACGGGGACTGGGCCATGGGACGCATTCCAGCTGCCAGCGCTGGCGCAGACTGGCGGTGCGGTGCTGAAGCCGCCCAGGTCCAGCAGCGTCCCCGGGCGACCATGAGCGACCCACCACAACACCAGCGGACTGGCAGCCGCTCTTCGTGCACACCAGCGGGCCACGGCTGCCCCCCCCCCTCCCCTCCAACAGGTGCAATGGGAGCCGCTGCAGCCGAAGGAAGGCGGCCGGTAATTACGACCGGCCTCGGCAGGAAGCATAGCCAGTGCACAATGACAACGCTTCGGCAGCACGAGGAATATTCGGCGTTGTATTGCCGAACGTTGCGGGAACTCAATCGGAATGCCGACAGCACCGCATTCGGCTGTTCACGTCACGGCGTCTCGGCGGCGATGCTGGCCGCATGACAGGTGACGACAGGGACTAGGGGCTCGGGAAGGAAAGTGGTCTCGTGACTCACGACCCACCCGGCGACCGGCAGCGACAGTGGTCCACCTTGGACGGCGCGCTCCACCGCTGCGTTGTATAGGTCAGGCCGGGGTGACACACGATGACGCAAGTCCACGCCTGAATGCCGCAGCTGCCAGGCGCTCGAAACGGCCTTAGTACATTACTCTTCACTTATGCAGACAGCGGGGCTGCATCGTGATCAAACAGTACAGCGCGCTGCAGTGCAATTACTGCTGCGTGCTGGTGACTGCAGGCGGCAGAAGTAACTGGAGAAGTACAGCGGCGACCGGACCTCACAGCTCATCAGCAGTTCTGTTTTCTTCGGGACCATTTTTGCTCGTGACGTCTGAGCAATTCGTCCCGATCCGAGGTCGTCCACCTTTGACCCGTCTTCATGACGGGGCGTATCGTGCCATCCCAGTGTTTTGTGGAACAATGGCAGCAGCTGTACAGTATCGCGTTACTGGTAGCCGGCACGGCAGCGAAGACGCCATATTTAGTTTCGTGTTACGTGTCGACACTACATCATCACACCCGAAATGTACTTCTTTCACGATATGACGGCCTCACTAATTGTAACGACAGCATTACTGGGTACTTTCCGGGGATTAACAGCGACCTGCCCGCCATGAACCAACTCATATACTGCACGAGTCACTAAAAGAGACAAGTGCGTGGTGGAGAGCGGAAGCTCTGCACTGGTACAACTGTGGAACTCCTCGTTATTGTGTAAAAGGGTCATAACCAATCGACGTGATACATTTGTCAAGCCTTCGCAGTAAGCCAAGACGATCAGCAGATAGCACCACGGTAGTCTGGTGATCGACTGCAGTGATGGAGATGCCCCGTGGAGGCGGTGTGTTCCGCGCATCCTGGCGAAACAATTTGCAACTCAATTAGTGTGTGTGTGCCAGTTTCGGCCACCTGGATCACATTGGCCTGTGCATTCTGACGAGATCGGAGCGGAGTGTTAACAGGGCTTCTCTCTACCCTGTCTACCAACCCAAAATGCGCCGTCCCTCCATCGGACCAGGCACCATTGCACCGGGTGGTCACGTGATCCGCACCAGAGCTGCCAATGGAACATTATCGGGACATCACGGGGGGGGGGGGGATGGCCGAGTGGTTAAGGTGTCGGGCTATGAGTACCAAAGGTCCCGGGTTCGACTCTAGCGCCACTCAGGACATTACACTGGCATTACCATAAATGGCCGATTCCGGTAAGAGCCGGGTGATGGCTCCGATCGGTCATGCCCAGTGGCTTACCGCCAGCGAAGCCAACGACCTCGTCGGTGCGACGGGAGACGGAATAAACAGCCTTCTCAGCTCAATGTGTGAAGTCGAGCGAGTTGTAGCTGCGAGATTAAGCCAGCCGTTCTGCTGGCTTCACATGAGTGACCACGGTTTGAAAAATAGCTTGCCCTGAATGTTTGTCATTTTGAACATCATCCTCTCGAGGACATTTTCCGCTCATCACCTGGAAGTTGAATGGTGCTGTTTGACAGCGTTTGGACTTCCTTTTTTTTCGCCACAAGCAGAAAACTCTGATTCTGTCGAAAATGAATGCCGACCCTTCAAAACAGAAAACTCCAAATACAGCTTTCCAAATCCGAACCCATCCATGCGAGTGCGTCAGCGAACGCTGTTAGTGTGTCAATGCGAGCGTGGTCTCCCTGGCCGATAATCCGAACAAGCTACCTCACTGGTTCAGTCGGAACGAGCTACCTTACTGTCTCAATCTGAGTGGCTGAAGAAGTGGTCCTACTCAGTGTCAACGGCTGAGCCAGCGGCACTCCTCAGTGTTAGCAGCTGAACCAGCGGTCCTACTCAGCCTTACCAGCGGTCAGGGGCTGGGCCATCAACTTTTCTCAGTGTCGGCAGCTGAGCGAGCGGTCCTACTCAGTGTCAGTATCTGAACCAGCGGCTCCACTCGCTCGACGCGGATGACTGAGCCTACCCACCAGTAGGACAGCTTGGCGCGACGACAGACATTCGTCGGCAGTCAGCACGGCGGACAGGGAATGTCTGCGGCGCGGCAGTGTGTGGCAGCCTGTGAGCGCGGCTCCGGTGCCGTCGACACCCACCGACAGCCGTCGACACCCACCGACAGCCGCCAACAGCCATCGACAGCCACCGACAGCCACCGATAGCCACCGACAGCCACCGATAGCCACCAACAGCCACCTTCAGCCGTCGACAGCCACCGACAGCCGCCGACAGCCGCCAACAGCCGCCGACAGCCACCGACAGCCACCGACAGCCACCGACAGCCACCGACAGCCACCGACACCTGTCAACAGCCACCGACAGCCATCTACAGCCACCGACAGCCACCGATAGCCACCGACAGCCACCTTCAGCAGTCGACAGCCACCGACAGCCACCTACAGCCGCCAACAGCCACCGACAGTCACCTACAGCCGCCAACAGCCACCGACAGCCACCGATAGCCACCGACAGCCACCTTCAGCAGTCGACAGCCACCGACAGCCACCGACAGCCACCGACAGCCACCGACAGCCACCGACAGCCACCGACAGCCACCGACACCTGTCAACAGCCACCGACAGCCATCTACAGCCACCGACAGCCACCGATAGCCACCGACAGCCACCTTCAGCAGTCGACAGCCACCGACAGCCACCTACAGCCGCCAACAGCCACCGACAGTCACCTACAGCCGCCAACAGCCACCGACAGCCACCGATAGCCACCGACAGCCACCTTCAGCAGTCGACAGCCACCGACAGCCGCCGACAGCCACCGACAGCCGCCGACAGCCACCGACAGCCGCTAACAGCCACCGACAGCCACCTACAGCCGCTGATAGCCACCGCTCGGACGCGTCACCACAGAGTGTGGACCGTGCCCGCAGTTGGGGCGTGCCGCTTAACAGCTGTCACCGTGTGGACACGTCGTACGCCCGACAGACGCGCCCTTCATAACTGCAAACCGGGCAACAGTCGACGGCTCCAGAACCGCCAACCGGGCCGCAGTCGACACCTCCAGAACCGCCAACCGGGCCACAGTTGACGGCTCCAGAACCGCCAACCGGGCCGCAGTCGACACCTCCAGAACCGCCAACCGGGCCACAGTCGACACCTCCAGAACCGCCAACCGGGCCACAGTCGACACCTCCAGAACCGCCAACCGGGCCACAGTCGACACCTCCAGAACCGCCAACCGGGCCGCAGTCGACACCTCCAGAACATCCAACCGGGCCGCAGTCGACACCTCCAGAACCGCCAACCGGGCCGCAGTCGACGGCTCCAGAACTGGGAACCGGGCCGCAGTTGACGGCTCCAGAACTGGGAACCGGGCCACAGTCGACACCTCCAGAACCGCCAACCGGGCCGCAGTCGACACCTCCAGAACTGGGAACCGGGCCGCAGTCGACACCTCCAGAACTGGGAACCGGGCCGCAGTTGACGGCTCCAGAACTGGGAACCGGGCCACAGTCGACACCTCCAGAACCGCCAACCGGGCCGCAGTCGACGGCTCCAGAACCGCCAACCGGGCCGCAGTCGACACTTCCAGAACCGCCAACCGGGCAACAGTCGACGGCTCCAGAACCGCCAACCGGGCCGCAGTCGACGGCTCCAGAACCGCCAACCGGGCCACAGTCGACACCTCCAGAACCGCCAACCGGGCCGCAGTCGACACCTCCAGAACCGCCAACCGGGCCGCAGTCGACACCTCCAGAACCGCCAACCGGGCCACAGTCGACACCTCCAGAACCGCCAACCGGGCCGCAGTCGACGGCTCCAGAACTGGGAACCGGGCCGCAGTTGACGGCTCCAGAACCGCCAACCGGGCCACAGTCGACACCTCCAGAACCGCCAACCGGGCCGCAGTCGACACCTCCAGAACCGCCAACCGGGCCGCAGTCGACACCTCCAGAACCGCCAGCCGGGCCGCAGTCGACACCTCCAGAACCGCCAACCGGGCCGCAGTTGACGGCTCCAGAACTACCAACCGGGCCGCAGTTGACACCTCCAGAACCGCCAACCGGGCCACAGTCAACAAATCCAGAACCGCCAACCGGGCCACAGTCGACACCTCCAGAACCGCCAACCGGGCCGCAGTCGACACCTCCAGAACCGCCAACCGGGCCGCAGTCGACACCTCCAGAACCGCCAGCCGGGCCGCAGTCGACACCTCCAGAACCGCCAACCGGGCCGCAGTTGACGGCTCCAGAACTACCAACCGGGCCGCAGTTGACACCTCCAGAACCGCCAACCGGGCCACAGTCAACAAATCCAGAACTGCCAACCGGGCCACAGTCAACGGCTCCAGAACCGCCAACCGGGCCGCAGTTGACGACTCCAGAACTACCAACCGGGCCGCAGTCGACGGCTCCAGAACTGCCAACCGGGCCACAGTTGACGACTCCAGAACCGCCAACCGGGCCATAGTTGACGGTGCCCAACAGCTGGCCACGTCGCCCGCCCGACAGACGCACCCTCTAGAACTGCCAACCGACCCGCAGTCGATGGAAAAATCGGCACAGTACTTGTTCCGTTGTTTTGGGAGCCTGCTTTGATCCATACAATTGCTGAAGCTGTTATTGGCTCGAGATGCTGCGACTGTACTCACGCAGCACTCAGGCTGTTGCATAAAACCAGAGCTACACAGCACAGCACGGGCTGCCACCAGCCTGATCACAGCACGGGCTGCCACCAGCCTGATCACAGCACGGGCTGCCACCAACCTGACCACGGCACCGGCTGCCACCTGCCTGGTCACAGCACGGGCTGTCACCAGCCTGATCATGGCATCGGCTGCCACCGGCCTGATCACAGCACGGGCTGCCACCAACCTGATCACAGCACGGGCTGTCACCAACCTGATCACAGCACGGGCTGTCACCAGCCTGATCATGGCACCAGCTGTCACCAGCCTGATCATGGCACCGGCTGTCACCAGCCTGATCATGGCACCAGCTGTCACCAGCCTGATCATGGCACCGGCTGCCACCGGCCTGATCATGGCACCGGCTGCCACCGGCCTGATCATGGCACCGGCTGTCACCAGCCTGATCATGGCACCAGCTGTCACCAGCCTGATCATGGCACCAGCTGTCACCGGCCTGATCATGGCACCGGCTGCCACTGGCCTGATCATGGCACCGGCTGTCGCCAGCGTGATGGCAGCACGAGCTGATGCCACATGATCTTCACTAACCGTTAGCCAGGAGTCAGCTGTACAGAATACCAAGCAGAGATAGGCAATTGGAGAGCAGACTTAGCAGAGTCGCTACCATCCAACGCAGGAGACCCATGAGCCTGATCCAACCATCTAACCCATAAGACGAACACAGCCTGTCCTCAAATATCACAATGGGCAGTTTGGTGCTGCTTCGGACATTGTTCATTACTATTGCTGTACTGGCCAGGGTATGATTAAAAAGTAATACTGGTGAGCAACGCTGACGATACTTTTTTTTCTGGGAAGATCACTGTTTTGCGCCTGATGTTTATGACTGTGTTTTTTTCAGACGAGCACGGGAATGAGCTGCGCAGTTGCTCCAGAGGCTCCTCGTCAAAATGCGTCAAGCAGTCCAATAGTGGTCAGGTCCTGTGCACGTGCAAGGGCGATTTCTGCAACGGTGCCACGCCGTCCATGCCGACGCTGGCCACACTCTTCGTGCCACTGGCGGCGGCCCTGCTACGGCTAGGCTAGCGCCACCAGCGGCCACCGCGCGCAACAGAGCGCTCGCTCAACGTCACTCATTCGGTGTGCTGGTATATCTCAACATTATATCGTCGTCGTGCGAAAACTGGTGTCACAAACCATATTTTTGTTAGCGTCGGCTGTATGGTGTGTGCCGCGTGAATGTACGACCGCGTAGGTGTAAGCACAAATGAGCGCAGGATAGTATTACAACGTGTTCTTTCGCGTTTGCAAACATCTGTGTGCGGCAGGCAGAAGTGTTGCTGGCCTGACAGGTCGCCCCTGCTGCAGATCAGGTGACACGCAAGCCCTGGCGAGCTAAACGTACGGCACACTGCTACATGCATGTGCTCATTTCCGTATATGCATGGCATTGAAGGCGGTGGGGGGTTGGGGGTTGGAGAGGGACATGGGTCCAACGCACCCAGACGATTATGCATAGGCTTTTAAGGCATCACTTTCGAAGTTTCCAGTGAGGATATGAGTGTACCAACTTTAGAATGGTGTAGCGCCAACACCTATTGACGAGACAGTGAATTAGCGAATATCAAGGAAACAACCAAATGATATTCATACATGGAAACTAGGCACCGGTAGAGTGTACGTGTGATGGTTGATCATTACTACCTCACCGTAATGCACGCTGGACTTTTTCCAAGATCGCTCGGGGTACACTTGCTTGCATGTACGGTACTGGGTACTGCATTGCGGTAGTGTCGGTCGTGACCACAACTGTGAGTGTGGTGATGTTGGCCGTGACCACCACAACTGTGAGTGTGGTGATGTCGGCCGTGACCACCACAACTGTGAGTGTGATAGTGTCGGTCGTGACCACCACAACTGTGAGTGTAGTAGTGTCGGTCGTGACCACCACAACTGTGTGTGATGGTGTCGGCCGTGACCACCACAACTGTGTGTGATGGTGTCGGCCGTGACCACCACAACTGTGAGTGTGGTGATGTCGGCCGTGACCACCACAACTGTGTGTGACGGTGTCGGCCGTGACCACCACAACTGTGAGTGTGGTGATGTCGGCCGTGACCACCACAACTGTGAGTGTGATAGTGTCGGCCGTGACCACCACAACTGTGAGTGTGGTGGTGTCGGCCGTGACCACAACAACTGTGAGTGTAGTGGTGTCGGTCGTGACCACCACAACTGTGAGTGTGGTGGTGTCGGCCGTGACCACAACAACTGTGAGTGTAGTGGTGTCGGCCGTGACCACCACAACTGTGAGTGTGATGGTGTCGGCCGTGACCACCACAACTGTGTGTGATGGTGTCGGCCGTGACCACCACAACTGTGAGTGTGGTGATGTCGGCCGTGACCACCACAACTGTGAGTGTGATAGTGTCGGCCGTGACCACCACAACTGTGAGTGTGGTGGTGTCGGCCGTGACCACAACAACTGTGAGTGTAGTGGTGTCGGTCGTGACCACCACAACTGTGAGTGCGGTGGTGTCGGCCGTGACCACAACAACTGTGAGTGTAGTGGTGTCGGCCGTGACCACCACAACTGTGAGTGTGATGGTGTCGGCCGTGACCACCACAACTGTGAGTGTGATAGTGTCGGCCGTGACCACCACAACTGTGAGTGTGGTGGTGTCGGCCGTGACCACCACAACTGTGAGTGTGATAGTGTCGGCCGTGACCACCACAACTGTGAGTGTGGTGGTGTCGGCCGTGACCACCACAACTGTGAGTGTGATAGTGTCGGCCGTGACCACCACAACTGTGAGTGTGATGGTGTCGGTCGTGACCACCACAACTGTGAGTGTGATGGTGTCGGCCGTGACCACCACAACTGTGAGTGTGGTGGTGTCGGCCGTGACCACCACAACTGTGAGTGTGGTGGTATCGGCCGTGACCACCACAACTGTGAGTGTGATAGTGTCGGCCGTGACCACCACAACTGTGAGTGTGATAGTGTCGGCCGTGATCACAACTGTGGTGGTGGTGGTTTCGTCCGCCACCACGACGCTACCATGTAGGTAACAGCGGTTGTTGTACAAAAAAGCACAATACATATAAGCAGGTCACATCAAGCTTTTGTTCTTGGTTTCCGCCTGGCTGATGCTGAAACCCTGTAAGGAACACAATGTGCTGCCCAATGTCCCGTTAAAAACAGCATTGTGCGTGCAAACATCGGACAGTTAGTTAGTTAGTTATTTGGGCTTAGGAGCGCTTCGACTGCTTCGGTCATACAGCGCCCATAAACATCGGACAGTGCCATCGTACAAACGACACTGCCAATACTATGGTGCCTGACTATCTGGTTGGACCGGCGTCGTCTGCGCCGATCCAGCGTAGCACGGCACTGTACGATACGAAAAGGCACGGCACGGCACGGCACGGCACGGCGCGGCACGGCACGACTCGACACAGCACGGCACGGCACGATTTGGTACGGTACGGTACTGTGAAGCGGTAAGGTTCAAGCTTCACTTTAATGCACTTAAGTTGAAAGAGCTGATTTCCATGCAACGATGACCAATCAGGTGCACAAGCTTGAGGTGTGAGTCCAGCAGGTCCACAGCCATCGGTATAAATCTGTCTGCTTTCTACATATTGTCTTCAGGAAACCAAAGTTAAGAAAGAACGGGAAATGATTGTGGAAGTTAAGTTGAATAATTCAGACAGTCGTTTTACAGGCGGTGAAATAAAAATAAAGCAGCTAAGATTAATGATGAAATGCCAGCATGGTTATACCACACTTGTAACTAGATATTATAATTTACAACTTAATAGTACACTTACATGCCAATAAACATTGCATGCAATTTCTCCCTGTACCTACACGCCCATACCGTTACCGTTAAGGTTATCGAATAGCGCTAACAACCCCTGTATCTTCAAAATAATTCATTATAAAAGCAATAACGATGTATTTTTTTTCATTCATGACATAGTTATTTGAACAAGAAGTCGAAGAAGTGTTTAGGTGCAACTAATCTGTAACTACGTGGTCGTAAGCATGCAAATATGTATCTATGTACGTATGCACTAAGTATATAATTGTGATATCATTCAGGTCATGCATGCGCGCTAGCATCTCGCAAACCCTGCCCGCATGCGAACGAACAAATTTATAAAACATTATTTTCAAGAACCGCACACCACGTAGCGCAATTTGTATAGGAGCTTATATCAAGCACAGAGCCAACATATCGCAATCGTCACAACGTGCACCACATGCCAATCGCAACACCTAGCTCCTGTCGCCTGTCCGTTACCGACAGGCACCAGCAAACTGAGCCTGATCACGTAGGCCGGGGGAGGAGACACGCCCGGAGTCCGGGACACGGCCGGGGGAAGAGACACGGCCGGAGGTGGGGACACGGCCGGAGGCGGGGACACGGCCGGAGGCGGGGACACGGCCAGAGGTGGAGACACGGCCGGAGGCGGGGACACGGCCAGAGGCGGGGACACGGCCGGGGGAAGAGACACGGCCGGAGGTGGGGACACGGCCGGAGGCGGGGACACGGCCGGAGGCGGGGACACGGCCGGAGGTGGGGACACGGCCGGAGGTGGGGACACGGTCGGAGGTGGGGACACGGCCGGAGGCGGGGACACGGCCGGAGGTGGGGACACGGCCAGAGGTGGAGACACGCCGGGGGTGGGGACACGGCCGGAGGTGGGGACACGGCCGGAGGTGGAGACACGCCCGGAGGTGGGGACTTGGCAGGAGGTGGAGACACGGCCGGAGGTGGAAACACGGCCGGAGGCGGGGACACGGCCAGAGGTGGAGACACGCCCGGAGGTGGGGACTCGGCAGGTGGGGACTCGGCAGGAGGTGGAGACACGGCCGGAGGTGGGGACTCGGCAGGTGGGGACACGGCCGGAGGTGGGGACACGGCCGGAGGTGGGGACTCGGCAGGAGGTGGGGACTCGGCAGGAGGTGGAGACACGGCAGGAGGTGGAGACACGGCAGGAGGTGGAGACACGGCCGGGGGTGGGGACACGGCAGGAGGCGGGGACACAGCCGGAGGTGGACACGCCCGGAGGTGGAGACACGGCCGGGGGTGGAGACACGGCCGGGGGTGGACACGCCCGGAGGTGGAGACACGCCCGGAGGTGGAGACACGGCCGGAGGTGGGGACACGGCCAGAGGTGGAGACACGCCCGGGGGTGGAGACTCGGCAGGAGGTGGGGACTCGGCAGGAGGTGGAGACACGGCCGAAGGTGGGGACACGGCCGGGGGTGGAGACACGGCCGGAGGTGGAGACACGGCCGGAGGCGGGGACACGGCCAGAGGTGGAGACACGCCCGGGGGTGGGGACTCGGCAGGAGGTGGGGACTCGGCAGGAGGTGGAGACACGGCCGGAGGTGGGGACACGGCCGGGGGTGGAGACACGGCCGGAGGTGGAGACACGGCCGGAGGCGGGGACACGGCCAGAGGTGGAGACACGCCCGGAGGTGGGGACTCGGCAGGTGGGGACTCGGCAGGAGGTGGAGACACGGCCGGAGGCGGGGACACGGCCAAAGGTGGAGACACGCCGGAGGTGGGGACTCGGCAGGTGGGGACTCGGCAGGAGGTGGAGACACGGCCGGAGGCGGGGACACGGCCAAAGGTGGAGACACGCCGGAGGTGGGGACTCGGCAGGTGGGGACTCGGCAGGTGGGGACTCGGCAGGAGGTGGAGACACGGTCGGAGGTGGGGACACGGCCGGAGGTGGAGACACGACCGGAGGTGGGGACACGGCCGGAGGTGGAGACACGACCGGAGCTGGGGACACGGCCGGAAGTGGGGACACGGCCGGGGGTGGGGACACGGCTGGTTCCGCCGAACTCCAGCCGGACCCGGCGCCGGCTGACCATGCAGCCGACGAGGAGTTTGCGTGGGCCGACGGGAACGCAACGTGTCGGCTGCCCGGATACGGCCGTGACGCACCGTGACGCGTCACGGCTGGACCGCTGTCCGAGCCGGCCACACGTGCACGATCAATAGGCGACTCGTGTTTCGTTGGCGCGCCGCCCCGGAGACGGTCCGGTAAACAGTGCAACCGTGACGAGTGTGGCCGCGGCCGGTGCCGACCAGCCCGGGAGTCAGGAGGACGCGGCAGGAGCGCCGGCCGCGCCGCGCCGCCGCCACCGCCGCCATGGTCCGCCGCACACTGGCCGTAGCCATCGTCATCCTGGCGCTCATCGCAGCCGGTAAGTGCCGCCACGCCATGGATCCTGCGGGAAGACGACTTCTGCCCTGGTGGTGTGGTCCTGAGGCTGACCTGGCGGGGAGACGCCTCCCGCCCTGGTGGTGTGGTCCTCAGGCTGACCTGGCGGGGAGACGCCTCCCGCCCTGGTGGTGTGGTCCTCAGGCTGACCTGGCGGGGAGACGCCTCCCGCCCTGGTGGTGTGGTCCTCAGGCTGACCTGGCGGGGAGACGCCTCCCGCCCTGGTGGTGTGGTCCTCAGGCTGACCTGGCGGTGAGACGCCTCCTGCCCTGGTGGTGTGGTCCTCAGGCTGACCTGGCGGTGAGACGCCTCCTGCCCTGGTGGTGTGGTCCTCAGGCTGACCTGGCGGGGAGACGCCTCCCGCCCTGGTGGTGTGGTCCTCAGGCTGACCTGGCGGGGAGACGCCTCCCGCCCTGGTGGTGTGGTCCTCAGGCTGACCTGGCGGTGAGACGCCTCCCGCCCTGGTGGTGTGGTCCTCAGGCTGACCTGGCGGTGAGACGCCTCCCGTCCTGGTGGTGTGGTCCTCAGGCTGACCTGGCGGGGAGACGCCTCCCGCCCCGGTGGTGTGGTCCTCAGGCTGACCTGGAGGGGAGACGCCTCCCGCCCTGGTGGTGTGGTCCTCGGGCTGACCTGGCGGTGAGACGCCTCCCGCCCTGGTGGTGTGGTCCTCGGGCTGACCTGGCGGGGAGACGCCTCCCGCCCTGGTGGTGTGGTCCTCGGGCTGACCTGGCGGTGAGACGCCTCCCGCCCTGGTGGTGTGGTCCTCGGGCTGACCTGGCGGGGAGACGCCTCCCGCCCTGGTGGTGTGGTCCTCGGGCTGACCTGGCGGTGAGACGCCTCCCGCCCTGGTGGTGTGGTCCTCAGGCTGACCTGGCGGTGAGACGCCTCCCGCCCTGGTGGTGTGGTCCTCGGGCTGACCTGGCGGTGAGACGCCTCCCGCCCTGGTGGTGTGGTCCTCAGGCTGACCTGGCGGTGAGACGCCTCCCGCCTTGGTGGTGTGGTCCTCCGGCTGACCTGGCGGGGAGACGCCTCCCGCCCTGGTGGTGTGGTCCTGCTCTGCTAATGGCAACCCACCAACTGATCCTGAACTAGCTACTGACCCGTTGCCGCTCTAGTGTGCTGACCCTGCAACTGGGCACACATCCCCATCCAACTTGTATATTCCCTGATCTCCCTCCCAGGTGCTGGTGATTGGCAACTGCACCTGGAGGTAGTCCCTCAATGTCGCCCTGACCTCGGCGCGAACCCTGTATGTTCGCGCCGAACTCGGCAAAGAACCCTGTGTGTGTGTGTTTGTGTGTTTGCGTGCATGACCCTGTAGCTGTACGAGGGAATCGGAAATGCCACCCGCCGTGCGTACGCTTCCGTCCGGTGCCAACATCCGTGCCTCTGTCAATGCAGGGAATCGATACAACTACCTCACCCTGCTGCACCGACAAGGCTGGCTTTAGGGCATGACCGACAGCCAGCCATACGCTGTGCATGTGCTTACCGCTTTATATATTGCACGATCACATACTGCCACCCATATTCCTTCAAAAGCGACTCTTTTGATTCCTGTACAGCACTCCCACTGTACAGCACTGTTGTAACATAATTAAACTGAAATTACCGTGCGCTGCGTGACCAACGCAGTCGACGGGCCCCTAAATTCCAACAATCAACCAACGAAACCGATATTACCAAGCAATCGACGCTACTGTGCGGCGGCCACGAAATCGGACTAACTCAACCAATAATGTGTTGCAAGTCATGACGGCAAGCAATGAAGGCAAACATGTACCCGGTGGTACATTTACATGTACCATGTACCTGGTGGCCCCCTAAGTGTTCGGAAACGCAATATCAATATGTACACAAAATGTATGCATATTTAATTTGTATGTTATGCACACGATACACAATTGTCCGAATGCATCTAATCATAACCCGATATTGAAGAATGTCTGCGAAAATTGCCGGAACAGTAAGCAACGAGCTGGCCGACCCTCTGGGCGCGGTTTCACCCCGGTCTTGGCTGGCAGGCGAATGTCTCATCTGCAACGTGTGCATCCCACAACCATTGGGGGACAACGTCGCTCAGCGCGAGGCGCTCAAACTGCGTGCCCACATCAGCCGAGTTTTCGACGGCATAGCCGAGAGCGAAATCCAGGTGAGAGTGTCCAGTACGGCTGAAGACGAGATCCAGGTGAGGGAGCCCGGCATGGTCGATGACGAGACCCATGTGAGGGCGTCCAGTATGGCTGAGAGCGAGCTTCAGGTGAGGGTGTTCGGCATTGTCGAGGGCGAGACCCATGTGAGGGTGTCCAGTATGGCTGAGGGCGAGCTCCAAGTGAGGGTGTTCGGCATGGTGGAGGGCGAGACCCATGTGAGGGTGTCCAGTATGGCTGAGGGCGAGCTTCAGGTGAGGGTGTTCGGCATGGTGGAGGGCGAGACCCATGTGAGGGTGTCCAGTATGGCTGAGGGCGAGCTTCAGGTGAGGGTGTTCGGCATGGTCGAGCGCGAGACCCATGTGAGGGTGTCCAGTATGGCTGAGGGGGAGCTTCAGGTAGGGTGTTCGTCATGGTCGAGGGCGAGATCCATGTGAGTGTGTCCAGTATGGCTGAGGGCGAGCTTCAGGTGAGGGTGTTCGTCATGATCGAGGGCGAGATCCAAATGAGGGAGTTCAGCATGGCTGAGGGCGAGATTAAGGTGAGGGAGTCCATTATGGCTGAGCGTGATACTCAGGTGAGGGTTTCAAGTCCAGCGTGAATCATCTCCTCGGTGTTCAATCATGTGCGGTTATTTCAGGCGAATCCTGCACGCTAGTGGATCCGCCCCCTCCCATTGAGATCTCGAAAACGTACAGAACGGTTGACTTACAAGATAATGTATCGATGCGTCATGGGGAAATACACGCGTACATGTCATTACAAATTAAAATGGCAGGGACAGACTCAGGAACCGATAAAGAAAAATTCGATATTCGTTGGGAATCCTAATCCAATTATTATACCCCACGAACTTCCTAGATTTCACGCCAATTGTCATACAGTGATGCGTCATAAGGAACGATTTGGCACTCGAAAATTGGAGAAGTTAAGTACATCTTGCTTGAACATCAAACTACATTGGTTAGAATATCAACTGGGTCTTAATATTAGTTAGAGATATACTGACGCCGAGACTCACTCTGCGCTCAATTCCAAAACCTCTTCCACAACGACGGGCACAAGCGTCCTGTCCGGATTCGCTTTTGTCGATCAAAGGCTATAGCCATGACAAACATGCAAATTAAAACACGTATCTGAGTCAGTCCTGTCGGCTAACGGCCAGAACAATGTCTGTCCTGGGCTGTGGCCAGTCGTGACGGTGTCCGTCCGACAGGAGTGCGGCAAAGAGGAGAATGCTGAGAAGAAGAACTCGATGGCGTGTCCCAACTCTGATGGCAGCACCGTCTGCCTGGATGTCAAACACGGTGAGGACTGGGAGCTTTTGCTCATTGCCGCACAGAAATTCACGTTGCACAAGCAGCTAAATAATTAGCATCACTTGGTCTTCCGTATACTGAAATACCGGTCATATCCTACCACATTCATTGATATCGGTACGATGCAATTGCGTGAGTTTACCAACTTTCTTGCCATCGACGTGCTGAATGATTTAAAACGATTTGCGTTGGAAGAAAATCTTATGTGCAGACAGCGATCTGCCGCGGCTGCGAGTACGCCACAAAGAAATTTGTAGCGAGGAAAGACATCCAGCAGGAGCTTGGCTCGCAATGGGCAACCATCGCTACATTGTCTTTGTTGGCAATGTCATGGTGAGAGTTTCGCATTGTTCTGCGGCAGGACAGGGCTTCAGTAGCGTGATCCCAAAGGCGCAATGTCATGGCGCGTTGTTGTGAAAGGCCGGTCGGATGGACACGGTGGCCACTGCGCTCTCCCCATCCACGTTGGGTCAGCCGGTGTCGATACTGATGAGCGCGTGTCGTCCTTGCAGACTCGTGGCAGGCGCTCACGTGCGGCCGGGTCAACGAGGACGAGGACCTGCGATGCTGGGAGGAGTGGGGCGGCGCGTTCGTCTGCCCGTGCACGGGCCCGCTGTGCAATGCTGCCGAACGGCAAGTGGCAGTGTCAGCGGCCATGCTGGCCACCGTGGTGTCCACCACCATCCGCCTCTTCTGGTAAACACCGTCAGGGACGGCCCTGCTGGCCACCGTGGTGTCCACCACCATCCGCCTCTTCTGGTAAACATCGTCAGGGACGGCCCTGCTGGCCACCGTGGTGTCCACCACCATCCGCCTCTTCTGGTAAACACCGTCAGGGACGGCCCTGCTGGCCACCGTGGTGTCCACAACAATCCGCCTCTTCTGGTAAACATCGTCAGGGACGGCCCTGCTGGCCACCGTGGTGTCCACCACCATCCGCCTCTTCTGGTAAACACCGTCAGGGACGGCCCTGCTGGCCACCGTGGTGTCCACCACCATCCGCCTCTTCTGGTAAACATCGTCAGGGACGGCCCTGCTGGCCACCGCGGTGTCCACCACCGTCCACCTGTTCTGGTAAACATCGTCAGAGGTGGCCCTGCTGGCCACCGTGGTCTCCATCACCATCCGCCTCTTCTGGTAAACATCGGCAGTGGCGGACGGCACGACGTAACACCAGCGGGCAGCGGCGAGCACCGTGCCAGCACGTCCAGAGCGATCAGAAGGCTTGGCCTGCCTCGAGTGCCCACAGTGGCCAGGACAATCACACCCAAAGGGGCACCAGAACAAACAATGCTTCAGTCAACAGAGCATAGTTTGAAGAGAACGACAAAACGCGCAGCCAGAGGGACTACGCAGCTCAGATGGAAGGAGTAGAGACCAACCGGACGAAGGAAGCGGCCACTAGATCGAGAAGTTCAAGCAGCAGGAGCAGGCGATGGATTGGAACGTCCTGCCGTGCGGATTAATCGAGACGGCCCGGCCACTCGGCCCTGCCGAGAGGCTATGAAGACCCGCTCATGCCGGACGGCGGGAGCCACGCCCAGAGCTGCTGAGGAGGGCTGACGATGGTCGCTCACGCCGGCCGAATCCCTGCCGCCGGCGTGACCGAACTCGCCGCCCATCCACCGTTTGCCGGCCGGTCGGACCGGGTTACCGGGCGGCCCGCCAACGGGGCATCGCCTGGGCGCCGCCCCCGTCCCTCCACCGCACGACGCGGGTCACCCAGCGCCAGGCATCAGCACCGCCAACACCACCAGGATAGATCGCATCGTGCGCCGCATCGCTGCCGCATATTACCATCGGATGTGAGGTGTTCTGCTCAGAACATGTGAGTGGGACCGGTGACCAGCATGACAAGCCACACGAAGGCGTGCTCAATCTGGACAAAATGAGAACATCCTTTTTCTTCAATTCATGCTTGATTACTAATGTGTACAATTGACCAAAGAGAGATCCTTCGCTGTATAAAAAGCTGATGGTCTAGCAACACTGTGAAATGCCCGTGATTAACTACGTCATCAAGCACCAGTACCTTGTTCAATATTGTCCCAATAAACTTCCGGCATCTGGACAGTCCGGACTTAGCGGCGAACCAACTGACAGGATTGCATGAGCACCAGAATGCCACGGCTGCAGTCATGGTCCACGTGCTGACAGAGAATTCGCATGCTCTCCAAACTTGACTGCAACCTGGTCTTACAGACGAATACAATCGCACCGTTCGAAATGTCCACAGTCACACTGTGCAGTCATTCACACGAAAAGATAAGCCTGCATCGACCTCCAGAGACTGGGCAAATAATGAATACGCGAGGACTCTTAGACAACCATCTATTGATGCTATAAGGGAATAAAATGAGTTCATGATGCTTACAGTAACTGTTGTAAATAAAAAATTACTAGGGACCAGTAAGATCCTCATGTACGAGATATGTGCCGCATCGGGCATGCATTTCTATAAATGTGCTGTATATTATTGAATTCCGTCTTGCGTCCGAGTCGATTAACATTTAAAATGTGTGCGAGCACACATCCGATTGGGACAGAACATAAAATCCACTATCACCAATCGTTCGTTACACCCTGCAGGTCTTCGTCGTACGGAAAATCGCAAACCTATGGGCGTATATTATCATCTAGCTATGAGTTGCTCAGCACCGAGAGCAAGCACTTCGGCACCTATAATTTATGTTCTAAAACATATAAACTGCTTTCACTACTTCTCCTGCTCCAGTATTTTGCAGCTATGAAGTCATTGCATTGTAATAATACAGTTGTTGTATTAATGCCAACATTTTTACTTGAGCCTTGGGATATATTTCTATCACCAGTAGTAATAGCAGTTTGGCAACTGTACAGCAAGGCCATTTTCTTGTCGATCACGAATATCGATCAATTCACAAGTTAGTGCAAAGTCAGCACCCGGCTGAACAAAATGCCATTACCCGAAAATTTGGACGAGGAAATCATGCTATCACTGTTCAACGTGAAAAATGCACAGCTAGAAAGTTCGAATCAACGAGCCTATTGTTAAGCTATTAAACCTGACCTATCGATCGTATTTCGTCAGTCTTGATGTCCGAGGGGAGGGGTAGTTGCCACACCTCGCCATCTGGTTCATAACTGAGGTGGAGTTGCGAGACAAAAGCTAATGTGCGGAACAAAACGAATCAAAGGATTCCAGATTCTGGTACCTTCGGTCAGACAATGAACTTCTAGGGCACGTCAAGCGTACGTACATATTTTCATAAACGTATGGCAGCAGTACACTGAAACGGGTTTTGCACTGAGTATATTCGAGGTAGAACCTCGAAACAAACACCGCGAAACGAGCACCGCGGTGTAGTTGTGGCTAGCACGAGCCAATCAAAATTGTGCCTTCCCGCTCATCGGGCCAGTTGCCAACTGACAGCTGGTGGTTAAATGCGAGCGCGGGGTCAAATGACGCGGCCCGAACCATCCTCCCAGGACAGTGGAACTCAGTGCGGGTCGGCGCTCTTACCAACTGGGCTATCAGAGTGGCGATGATAGAAGCAGAGACGCCCGAAATATGTGTAATTATACATGCACTCACTGGTGAGGGAGCGGACTGTGACAGACTGGCCCCATACTGGCATGCTGAATGGAATGTTCGACGGAATCGCGGGCCAATGGCGGCATTGCTCTTCGCCAGTCGATCCAAATTGGTTCCCCTGATGTGGATATCGTATGGTGTACCTTATCTCCTGACACGACCACCTCGGGTTCCCACCCGCCGGAAAATACCAGGGAGCGTACCGCCGATACGCGTCATCGGGTCCGGCGGCTACTGACCCTGAGGGTACAACGGCGAGCCGCCGAGGTCACGTCGCCAACATGGCGAGAAGGTCACAGCCGAGGTCACGTCGTCGACATGGCAGGCAGGTCACAGCCGAGGTCACGTCGCCGACATAGCGAGCAGGCCACCACCGAGGTCACGTCGCCGACATAGCGAGCAGGCCACCACCGAGGTCACGTCGCCGACATAGCGAGCAGGCCACCACCGAGGTCACGTCGCCGACATGGCGAGCAGGCCACCACCGAGGTCACGTCGCCGACATGGCGTGCCGGTCACAGCCGAGGTCACGTCGCCGACATGGCGTGCCGGTCACAGCCGAGGTCACGTCGCCGACATGGCGTCACAGCCGAGGTCACGTCGCCGACATGGCGGGCGGGCGGGCGTGTGGTTACCGCCGAGGCTTGGGTGCCCCGCATACCGTCCCAGAATATCGTCACGCTACGAGGCCGGCAGCGGTCGGTAGTTAGTGATCGATCAGCAGCAGGACCAAGTCGGCAGCGGAATGGTCGCCATACATGCCACCTACCCCCACCCTCGCAATCTTTCCGTCGGTGCGCAGCAGGACCAGGACGGCGGCGATATGGGCGCCATGCATGCCACCTACCCCCGCCATCCTTCCGTCGGTCAGCAGCAGGACCGAGCCGGATCGGTTGGCAGTACGGCCGCCCGACATGCCACCCCTCCCCCTCTCCTCTCCTTCATCCTGCGCAGTCTTCTATGATTATTATGAACCAATGGCACGCAACAGGGCACAACCTGAGATAGCGCAGCACCTCATACGACTGCAGATCATTGAGGGCAGTACCTATGAGGCTCAGAGCACCCCCTCACCATTGTGCGAGTGTGGTCGGCTAAGTTGCCTCCCCCTCAGGAGGGTCCGAAGATTATCTCGCCAATGTCGATATGGAAGTATGACGGTCGCCTTTTGAAAAATAGATCAACTGTATGATTCAGGCTGATGATGCTTTACAACGTTCAATTTACAGTTGGTGGCCAAAGCTATATAGATTCCTATCACTGCAAAGATTGCAATCTTACCATGTTCCATAACTCCGCAATATTTCCCTGCATTAATTTGACAAGAGAACGACACCATGCAATTATCACATCCTTCACCAACGAGTATTTGTCATTAAATCTCATGCGCTCAGATGCATGGACAGCACAATTCCTAAAAAGCACGAAAATGCTGTTTGGCACATGATCTACCTGCTATTGAGCAAGGAGGTCGCAGCCTGAAATGAAGAATAGCGCGTGACTTACGGGCTCTCCGTTGGAACAACACAAGGCACGCTTGTGCGCCGGAACAAAATGTGCCTCCGGTGGAAATTGGTCGCTAGCCCGCAGACGCCGAGAGCAGACACCCGGCGCTAAACACCATCTGCTGGCGAGACTAGAGGAGCAAGGGGACATTTTGTGCATGCACCACCGTTACGTTCGCGTTGTGCTAAGTGTTCTGAAAATAGCTTTGTCCTCGTAACTTACCAACGATGGTACTTCATTGGTGCAATGTTCCAATTTGACCTCCCGAACTAGATGAAACAAGCTGAAGACGAGTCCTGGGTCCTCTCGTGGCGCCGCCATGCTCTGGCGGTTTCCAGTTGGCACCAGTGTACTAAGGGCCGTGACGAGCCGAAAGCTGAAGCGTACTTACCATTGAAGAGGACGTCCTGGTAGTGGATGTCACGCTTGCCGGCGTTCTCAATCTCCTGCTGCTCCCACTGCTGTTCGCGCTTCATGTTCTCCGACATCGGCTGGCCCTCCTGGCGACAGACGGACGGAAACTTCCTCAGACTTGTCGTCTTATCGTCATTGGCAATGCATCCGGATTTCCGCGCAGAAGCTTTTCACTTAGTGTGGCCTTCATGACTCCGGAAAACAGCCACCCAGGAAAGCTCCACGTCGCGAGATCAGAGGAACGGTGCACTGGCATTACAGGCCAAGGAGAACTGACCTTGACAAGCGCTTACTGCCCCACACAAAGCTCAAAACGTTCAGGCATTCACTGCGCAAACGCCTATGGAAACACCATCACCCATCTGTGACGTACAATCTGTCCATCCTGGACGTTTATCGCGGCTATCCAGGCCATCGAGATCCTTTGTGACAGGTCACCTCTGTTCGATCGGTTTCTGACCAGCTGTTCATTAGCCAGCACTGAAGTCTGATGGTGCTTGTCCCTGTGATCTATCCCTCCCCTAAAAAAACAAGATCTTCAGACATGGACTTCTAATATTGTCGGTTTCAATTCCCCAAAGCAAATTTATCTCTGAAAAAAAACTTTCAAGTTGTTCTTTACCTGCAGTCATGGGTGTCGTCACTTTGGAGGAAGCGGGTCACGTCTCACCCCAAAGTTTGTGGAATTGAGCATTACGCCTACAGCGCTACATAAAAAGATCAACCAAGAAAAAGAAAAAGAAAACATTTGCCCACGCCCCCTGATCCTAAATTCATGGAGACGTACATGCCTGTGACAATGATCTACAACCATCATGACATATTTTTGTCACTCAGGGAAAAACTAAGTTCATGCAATCCGAGTAGATATCCCTATGGAGGATGGGGGGCATTTGTATTCCCAGAGCTTAAAAAAGAATCCTAAAAAGGGGACCCTGACTTTGGGCGGCAGAAAATTGATTCAATGTTGCTTCATCCTAAGACGACATTTCAGTGAAAATGTGGCTATGGCTCTGAAATGCAGAGATAAGGTTCGCAAATATAAGAAAACCACCCTGGATACAGACAGATTTTTCGCTACAAAATGAGCCATGTAGCCCAAGTTTCAAAACGTACACCGAAAACGAGCGTGGAACTCAGTATGATCCTTCCAGATAAATATGTTCAGCTGCCTGGAAAGCAGGGCCCATGAGCCTGAAAATCGAGACGATCCATGATCAAGGGTGAACATAAACGTTGGACCCCAAGGTGACCACGGTAAAATGAGGTGTCTCACAGCATGTGATGATTGTTCGACAGCATCACCACTCATGAGTCTGAGTCACGGCATCTAGGATTAACCGATCATCAAGTATATCATTTTGTTAGGCCACTTAAGAAAATCCTGGCTCCTCCCTGTGCAGGTCAAGTACAAAACTACCTGAGAAAAACTACCTGCCTAACACATAGATGCCGCCTGGCTGCTCGCATATCATTCCTGGCGGCACAGAGCATGCGCGCCCACCAGCTACGTCGGGTACCGTTCGGTGCCGCAGTTTGTCTGTCCAGCCGAGTGTTCAGCACTGGCTGCCTCCCAATGCCATCACTGCCCGCGCCACCACCACCAACCGTGCCACCACTACCACCCGCACCCCACCACCACCCGTGACACCAATACCACCCGTGCCACCACCACCACCCATGCCACCACTACCACCCATGCCACCACCACCACCCATGCCACCACTACCACCCATGCCACCACCACCACCCATGCCACCACCACCGCCCATGCCACCACCACCACCCATGCCACCACCACCGCCCATGCCACCACTACCACCCACGCCACAATTGGTGGGCAGATCCGACGGTCTCACCTGCCGCTCCGTCGACTGTAGGTCGCGCCTCTGGTGCTCGGCCAGATCTCTCCGCATCACCGTCCGGGACCGCCCCAGCGAGTCCGTGTACTCCACCCTGCCGCAATGGCTCAGGTCACCTGGCAATCCTTACCCAGCCAACGGCACAGTTCACCTGGCACAGCCATGCCCACAAATACGGCACAGTTCACTTGGCACAATTATAGCCAACAAACGAGGCACAGTTCACCTGTCAATAATTCACACCAAACATGGCACAGTTCACCTGGCAGGCATGCCCACAAACACGGCACAGTCCACCTGGCACTGTCATACCCACCAAACACGGCACAGTCCACCTGGCACTATCATACCCACAAACACGGCACAGTCCACCTGGCACTATCATACCCACCAAACACGGCACAGTTCACCTGGCACTATCATACCCACAAACACGGCACAGTCCACCTGGCACTATCATACCCACAAACACGGCACAGTCCACCTGGCACTATCATACCCACCAAACACGGCACAGTACACCTGGCACTATCATACCCACAAACACGGCACAGTACACCTGGCACTATCATACCCACCAAACACGGCACAGTTCACCTGGCACTAACATACCCACCAAACACGGCACAGTTCACCTGGCACTGTCATACCCACCAAACACGGCACAGTTCACCTGGCATTTTCATGCCCACCAAAACATGGCACAGTTCACTCGGCACAACAGCTAGGAGAGGCGAAGGAATATTCCTAAGGGACTTTCATAATACGAAAGACATATTCATCGAATATGGATATGTCGGAGACAGTTCGTCCTTTTCGAAAGAAAAGACAGTACAGCTGGCGCAATGGTGGAAACACAAAGTTCAGCAATATCCTTCCCTAGATTGGCTTTAATTACTATATAGGTACTGGGTTGCAATGCAATGCACTAAAAATAGACAGCACATACAACAACTGTGTCGAATACTATACAATGGCCAGCCACGTGCATTTTGGAACCTTCTTTGGGCAGAATCATTTGCCATACAAAGGTACCAAAGATCACTCAGGCTGTGGGTGCACCCCACTTCCGAAGACCACAAGGTGTTTAGGGTAGCACACAGCTCCAAGCATAATGACACTGAAGAGAAGCTCCCTCAAAATTATACGAAGCAGCGCCCCCTTCGGACCAGCAAACTGGCACGCCCTTGCGCATTACTGGTCTGGCAGCGCAAGCTGGGTACAGAGATGGATGTCCACAGGCGCAGCAACACATCCCTCCTTCCACATAAGGCAGTGTCAGAACGTCTGACATCGCTGCGGGGCTTTAGTGACTACCCATGGCACCCAACTAACCCTACGCCAGCACCCTCTCATAGCAGCCCGGACCGGCACACATACCGCGCGGCCGAGCGGGTCGACGGCCAGACCACGACACGTCTGCATCAAGGACCGCGAAGTCCAGGAATGAACGTGGACGTACCAAGCTATCGCTATGCTGCAACGTGAATGTACCAGGCTAACGCTACGATACTGACCACAGCCAGATATCCAGCTCACACCAAGACACATCAGAATACATCCCGAGTCGATATCTCCCGAAATCGCAAAGGCTATCATTGAGCATCATGCCGGCATCACGGCAAATATTGAGCATCGTGCCGTCATCGCGTCAAATATTGAGCATCATGCCGGCATCACGGTAAATATTGAGGATCATGCCGGCGTCATTGAAAATATTGAGCAGCATGCCGACATCACGACAAACATTGCGAATCATGCCGGCATCACGGCAAACATTGAGCATCATCACGAACAATGTCCCGGGGCCTTCCAGCACCGTTCGCGCAAAATAACTTGCCTACGATACTTACCATCCGAACACGGCAATTAACTGGCATATACGTACTTTCCAGTCACTGAAATTGCCATAACAGTGCGAACATCCGCCGCAACGCACGGCAGTGGTTGCTTGTGACGTCACGTTCAACGGCGAGTGGTTACAAATCGTCGAGTCAGCATCCACCTTATGAGCTATCGCACCCAGTGGCGAACTCAGAGAGAAAGGCTCATAACGTGACCTTGTAGAGGGCACATTTAGGTCATGGAGGGATGCCAACCAGTCGACAAATCTACTCAGAGTTGAATCCTACTGTGATTTGCTGAGCACGTCAAGCATCAGCCAGACATGTAGAAGAAAGAGTCCCGGGAAAATCGAACCGTACACCGTACCGTGCTCAGCGAAATGAGTGGCATGGTGGCGACCGACTTACCCATGCCAAGAACCGTCATAATACACATCACCCCCATCCCTACTGCACAGCGCGCAGTTACCGGTTCGGCTTTGTAGACCGCGCCGGCGGCCGTGGGACGGACTCTGGACACGGAATCAGTACACCTATCGACCGACGCATGGTTGCCACTTACGTCATACGCCGCACCTAATGCGGCTGGGGGTGAGTCGGCCAGCAAGCCGTAAAGCCACCCGGCCACGATAGTCGGCGCGCAGTTATTATGGCCAGCACTCGGTTCAGTGGGGTGAGTTAGTTAGTCATTAGGGACTTAGGGCGCATCGACCACAGGTCATGTAGCGCCCACCAGTGGGGTAAGAAGTGCTTCATGGTCACTGCTAACACCTGCATAATGGCCAAGCAAACCGGCGTCGCCACCCGACCGACCTATCTTCGGGATTTGTTCGACTTCGAAAAACAAATGGATGGAAGCGATGTCCATGGAAAGCATATGCAAATCGTTTAGTAGCATAGTCAGCATGTTACGACTGTGCCGCCGCACCACCACGAACTGGACACGTCCTTCGTGACAAAGACGACAGCGACAGCTCCTACTACGTGGAGATTACCAACACTTGTACCGCTATGTGTATGTGTTAGGGCTGCCCCAGAATTAGATGGGACCAGGAAATAATTCCAGAAGCGACAGAGTACCAAGACGAAGTTGAAGGTCTGAATGCAAGAGGGCGCTACCAGCAGTTACTAGCGACGGGCGACACCAGCACTTGCAACAGATGGCATGTCGGTGTTTACCACATACTTTAGTATCTATATTACTCATTGCTTTGAAGTGAGAAAAACTCCCTTAAGCATGTTAAATAACCTAATACTTGCGATTATCATTATTTTATCCATGCAGTTGAAAAAGACAATAAATCACAACCTATCAAACTTCCACTTAAGTTTGGATGACCAAAAATCCGAGTTGTTCAAACTCGGACTTTCAGCACATCTTCTACATCACTTAGCAATTGTCCGCCATCATCAGTGGAATATTTTATCAAACCAACCAGTCGTCATAAACACTAATGGCAAGTGAAGAGGCCCATGCACCACACCTGCATCCATATTTCGCATGCTACAAGGCTTCCATGATCCTACTTTCCAGACCAACATCCAATACACCTCCATTCACGTTTTGACTAGAGTTCACGGTCACATCAAGGCTGAGCGAGACCAAAAACGGACAGACACAAGGCTGAGCGAGACCAACAGATGGACAGATGCAGGGCTGAGTGAGACCGACAGATGGACAGACGCAAGGCTGAGCAAGACCGACAGATGAACAGACGCAAGGCTGAGCAAGATCAACAGATGGACAGACGCAAGGCTGAGCGAGACTGGCAGATGGACAGATGGACAGACGAAAGGCTGAGCGAGACCGACAGATGGACAGCAAGGCTGAGCGGGACCGACAGATGGACAGACGCAGGGCTGAGCGAGGCCGACAGATGGACAGCTACAAGGCTGAGCAGGACCGACAGATGGACGGATGCAAGGCTGAACGAGACCGAGAGATGAATAGATGCAAGGCTGAGCTAAGCAAACAGATGGACAGATGCAAGGCTGAAAAAGACCGACAGATGGACGGATGCAAGGCTGAACGAGACCGAGAGATGGACAGACGCAAGGCTGAGCGAGACCGACAGACGAACCGACTGTGGTTCAGCACCAGTAAATGAACTCCTCTATGTTGCTACACTACACATTAGGTTGGATGGCACCAGCACCACGTACCATTCGTCGCCCGGCCGTACGACATCGGCAGCCTGATCGGCTGCTTCCCGCAGACGACGACTCTCAGTCACGTCATCGATCACCTTCTGCTGGAAGTTGACCAGGTATAATTCATTGGTGGTGTCATCCTCCAGTGCAGCAGTGCCTGTCCGCAGCTCCTCGTACCTTCGCGACTTCGCCTCAAGCGCTATCCTGTGACAAACACAGGAAAAGGTTGTTCTACATTTCACACGATGGCCATGCAATGTGGACAGAATCACATTAATCATGCAGTTCGCTATACAATAATGATACAATTTAGCAAACCAGTCAAATATGGCATTGCAGACATCTGAAGTGGTAATGTCAGAGTACATCCCTTATAGGACTTTCACCAGGTTATACAAGTGTGCTACATATAATATCAAGAGCATTCAAATAGAAATAGTGAATGCAGAAGTGATGCTACCCTGGTATGGTCAACCAATATATCCTTAGTTATCTAATTTTTAAATTGAGCTAGTTCCATGTGTAATTGTCTGCATATTTTGGCCAACTTCATGGTTTCTTCAATCAGGAGAAAATGGCACAAAACTAATACCATGTATTAATCATATGCTAATTTATCATGCAGCAAATATATCTTTTCATGTGGCAGCTTGGTTCCTCCTCATTTTTCTGGTGACACTTCTTGTGCTATAATTATACCTGGGCTACTCTGGGAATGAACAATAGCTGATCAGCTCTTGACAACACTGACATATGCTGCAGGAGCACACTAACAAATGTTCATTGCCAAGGTTGCTAATTAAAAAGTTGGTGATACAGTAACCTAAACAATGCAAAGATAACAAAAGTGTGTGTTGTGGCTACCAACACAAATGTTGCAGTTGGAACATTTTCAACATTACATTCCCAGCCATCCATTAGCAGTTATGGAAGATATGTTGACAGGCATGGTTTAATCAAACCTGGAGCGGTCCAAATCGTGATTGTCTTGGGCCTCTTGTTCCAAATCTGGGCTGCCACACTGAGAAGCAACCACCTTTGTCTTCTCCCGAATTTTGGTCTTGCTGGAAGTCTTGGGCACCCAGTTGCCCTGGCTGTACAAGGTCCGGGATTCCTCCTGCTTCCGGTGCAGTTCTGCCTTCAGGTTCACCAACTGTAAACAAGCATTTCCATCATAGCATACAGTGACACATCAATGGAATCAGGAACTGGAGTCAATTGGAAGCTGGCATGCACAATGGAGAGCCCCAAGTGCACTGTGATTGCAATCTGTAGCAAAATAATGTTGAGCATGATCACATTATCCCAAAAAGTACTGGGAATCTTTGGCTGATCAAACAAAGCATAATAGTGATAGCACACATTAAACAAACACCTAGTGTTCACATGTCACATGCAATTATCTGTCTCATTTAAGAACCATTAAATTGGGAAGACATTCTTTCAACAATAAATCATAAAAATGTAATCACTACTCACAGATGATGATCCAACATCAATTATCTTGCCCTTGTCCATAGTGAGTTTGTATGTTGCTTCTTTATCTGAAAAAAGTTATTTTTGAAGATAATTGTTGCCAAAACAATTTATATCAAACATACTGTCTGTTTTCCAAGCAGCAGTATGTTCCAGTCTGTTTTTGTTCTTTGTAACTTAAGTTTAAAAAAATTAGCTCCAATTTTTCCAAACAAAATGCATGAGACATGCCATTATCCCCACTCATCCAGTTGTCATAAATGCCCCCCCCAAAAAAAAAAAAAAATGATGTGGAAATTTGCAAATTCTTGCAGTAGCCTAACCAACCTTTCCAGATATTTTGTGAGACAAAATCCAAAATAATGTTTGGCCACCTCTCATCTCATTACTCAAGGCAGCGAGATGTACATGTTTGGCTTAATACATGAGAAAACAGTTCTTTTTTCAATGTTTCTGTATGATCAATGTGCAAAGCCTTATCTATTCTAAAATCATGCTGTCTTATTGGTGACTTTTCAAGCCCTCAGCCATAGGGAAAGACATCTTTGTTTAACGAAGTTGTTAGGATGAGCACTGGAACTCCAACCACCGGCACCTACAAGTGTTGATATAGTGTTGGTGTACCGCTATATGGTATACTGCATGTTTTATATTCCTATATCGTATTTACGGCGTCACAAATGACACCTTCATTGCTACCATATTGAACGTGAAAAAGGGTTTTTACGAAATCCCACCGACGAATCGAGCTACTTTTGAGCTCTTTCCTTCCCTCTTGTTCACGTGGTGAAGACGCAGGTAGCGAGTATTTGTTTTCTGGTACGTGTTGCATTCAAATCAAATGTTTAGCAGCATCTTTGAGAGAGTATTTTGGTATTAAATTTGAAGGGTTTTGCTTGTTTTGTTTGCGGGTTAATTTAGATTAGGTTGGGTGCAGTTTTTATTGGGAAAATGTTAAGAACAAATAAGTAGGTATTTAGTGATACGTGGAACCTATTGTGATTGTGTATTGGGATTTGAGGAGCATGGGTTGATGTGGATTTGGTTATGCTGAGTTAAGGTTTTTTATAATTATTTTTAATTGCTCATTTTTGTTACATTTCTGAAATATTTTTAGGACGTTAGCCAGTGGAATGCTAGGCAAGGTTAGGCTAGGTTATGCTGCATTTTTTAACCATTTATTATGCTATGTTGCCTAACTTGTAACCTGTTTTAGGTGTTGTTTTGCTCACAACCTGAAAAATAGGCATTTGCAAAAAATATGAGTGGTCCTATCATCTTAGTCACATTGCATTTTGGTTATAAATTCCAAGATGTAATAAAACATCTTGTTATGTTATAATGTAATAAAACAAGTTATGTTATGTTGCCATTTTAGGTTTGAAGTGTTACTTTGTATGCTGTTACCTGACTCAAAACCATTTTCCTTGTGTTATTTTGGTCACAAACTGGAAAGTAAGCATTTGTGCAGAAAATGAATGGTCCCTTCATCTTAGTCACATTTGTTGGTTCGTTATCAGTTTATACTACACATTGACCATTGGGGTAAGTTGCCCATCTCACAATCAAAGATTGTGGGTTTGTATCTCACCTGTCACACTCTGCCTGTGACCAATCAGCATTCAAAGTGGGTTCCTACATTTTGGGTAGGAAGTATTCACACCCACATACACATCCACAAAGATGCACAAGATGTTTTATTCCAACCTCACATTGCTCTGTGTGTGCCCATATGTTCTACACTATACTATGGATATAATTTTCTTTATCTGCAGGCACCAGAGCAAGCCAGTGAGCTACCAGACATCAGTGTTGTCAGCCCCAGCCTGCCACAGCCATGTCGTTTAACACAGCTCTACTCGACTTCAGCATCAACCCGAAGGTCATCACCACTCCAGGTGCATAGACCCCTCTGACCCTCTGACCCAAGAAGTGGCAGCATTCAAGGATGCTAGCTTGTCTGTTGTGTGGTAGCTCAACCTTTTTGTCTTGTCCAGATCAAAACGGGTTCACCATCGTTGGCTTCAATCAACACAGACAGTGAAGTGGGGCCTCTTTTTCTGATCATGCCATCCATGTGCTATTATGACTGATTTATGTGCATCATGGGATGGCACCATGTGCATTCACTTGTCTGATATGGCTGACATGTTGGTCTGTGCTGGACATGCTGCATGTGTCTGGCTGTGTGTGCTAGTGTCACACTGGTGGCTGAAACAATCTTGGCCCAGCCTGGCCAGTGATCGCACCTGCCTAGTCTTTCTCCACCATATTGAGACATACATGGGCTGGTTTTCACATTACCTGGCCACCAATGACGTGCAGAAAGATCTGACTTGGATTGGTGCTGACAAGCAACAGAGTGTTGCATATCCTGAACCAAGTGTGACTCTAAAAATATCTGTAACAGACTGTGGCTGTCTCACATACTGAGCATCATATGTTCTGGCCTGCTTGAGACACTGTCACAAGTAGGATATCAAAGCATTGCCTCATCAGGTTTGAATATTGTTGTGTTACAACTAGTGTGTCAGGTGGCTTGACACAATTGTCAGATCATCTGACTCACCATGACACATATGTATCAAGGAGGTGATGTCTATGGTTGTGTCCAACCTGACATGGTCTGGCATAGCTGTGGCCATGTCATATGTGCTGAGGAGGTGGTGATCGCTATTATGTCCAACCTGACTTGACCTGGGTGCTGCATGACCCTTGCAGGTGAAGCACCCTGAAACCCCAATGACCAAGCAACCTGACTTGACCTAACCTGGAATAGCTGTGGCTGTGTCATATGTGTATCGAGTGTGTGAGAGTGTGTAACGTACACGGTCGAGATTGATCTGACGCGACTGTGGCTGATTCACCAGAGCTGTGCCAGGATCTGCATCACCATGTGGAGGAGATATTGTCTGTGGTCGTGCCGGGGATGACCCGCCTGATCGAGGACCTGACGCCCTCCGGCGGCTTTCTGCTCAACTACAATTCCATCGACGGCGAGACGTTCGTGACGCTGCGCGGCCACCCCAGTGGCCTTGTCTCCCTGCAGATTGAAAACTTCGGTGACGCTTTCATCATGAACGACAAGGTACGCCAGGTCGGGTCGCCACAGAGTGCTGGGTGAAGTGAGGGAAGAGGGCTGTGTGACGGCGAACTAGGTGTGACATACCCCCTCCCGTTGTAGTCCCAGTGCTGGAGTGGGGTGATAGGGGTGTTTATAATGGGACAGGACAGGGCACTGTGGATCCCATGACTTAAGATGATAGGACGAAACCGTCGTGCGCCGTAGATGGTACCGATGTATACTGTTACTTCTTGTGAAAATGTAAGTTTTGCACGTCACTGGGTCAAAAGTGAAGAATTTATTTTCAGGCATATTACCACCAAGGCACTGTTTATCAATGTTCTCTCGGTTGTGTTTGCTTGCCGAGAATAGTTTACGGAGACTCGTGAACCAAAATTATCGACTCCGGCTTGGCTCTCGCCCAAGGGTGGGTCCGGTCTTTTCCCTACTCGGCCGCATACAATTTCTAACATTGATTTAACCCACGATGTGCTATGGCCATGCACAGTTGTTTTAGACGTGGTCTCCGTGTATTCTGTCGCCTCTGGATTTCGAAATCCTGCCCAATTTTCCAGCAAGTTGACGATTTGTAAGACGCCACCAAAAATATAGTATTCTGCAGAAACGGACTATGGAATTTCCACGGATGGTAATTGCTTTCCTATCAAATAAAATTTCGCTTTACTCCATCTTTCGTTCATGAGCCAATCACTCACAATGCGAGGTCAATTCAACATCTCCATTTGGCTTTTAGGCTAACTTCTATACTGGTCATAGGCGCAAAATCGCCAACGCAGTTGACGCGCCCTAAAGCACAAATACGCCACCACCACCCAATACCGTTCAAGCTATCTTCCAATTTCAGTTTTCCTAAGAAGATGTAAATCGTTCAAGATGTTGCTTCACATTTTAGCATCACTTACAATAATTTATAGGGGTGCGTTGTGCCAAAAAGTAATGAAGCTGATGCCTATTAAGATGACTGAGATACAGCAGATTCAAATCGATTTCCTCATGTTCCAAATGGTGTCTCGATGTGGTTTGAGGCGTACAATGAAATACCCCAGACTGGGTGAATGAGCTGGCGAACGTGCGAGCAAGCGAACGTCTTACAAAGAAATGTGTAACATAGAAATAAGCGCTGTCGCATGCAGCCATTGGTGCAACGTTAGCGACGCCATAACGAGATGGCTGCCGCCTAGCACCGGCGACGAGGCGAGGCAAGCGAAAACAAACTTTGATGAGGTTGAAACTTGAACATTTACCGTTCAATTATTTCAGCTTTCTCGCCTGGCAGCTCTGCGGGTTTTCTCATAGCCATCAACGTCTCTCCAGCAAGTAAAATATCGCGGGTCCCCCTCTGAGGAAGTGAATGACGCCGAAACGCTGAACCTCGCGCACTTGCCTCCTCCGCGCGTGACCCGCGAGTCTACATAGCGTGCTTCAGAGATGCTCGCGATGAGGCGGGACACCGAGGTTTCTCCGGAGCGTGAAAGTAGAAAAGTCCTGAGGCGGATTTTCGAGTTTCAACTTCATTCAAGTTGTTTTCGCTTACCTCGTTTCGTCGACGGCGCTAGCAGCATGTCCTACGAAGGTTGTAACCATCCCGAGCATGCGAAAATCCATTGTCAGCCTGTGTAGTTCAAGTGAAAATTATTGTTAAAAAAGTGGTGGAAGAGTTTAAAATATCTTACAAAGGTAGATTAAACGATTTTTTAATGTGCCACTCTGGTTAAGCATATGCAGCAGGTTCATCTGCCTGGGTGATATCTGGTGACTTATTTCATGGCATAGTGTTCTCACCTGTTTGATTTCTTTGAATATGTTTAGTTTAACAAGGTTCAGCGCCAAATAGACATGGTAGCTGATCGCCCTAAAACCCAATTCATGAATGTGCGTGCTTCGATGTATGGCTTTATGCAGTGCTGGAGAAACTGACGTTTGTTGGTGTTATGCATACCAATACATTATGTGCTCCAGGATTGTGACTAGACTAAATGAAATATTTTGTACTCCAGAAGGAAAAACGAAGAACAACATTGTTTGGTAGAGTGCTACCACTCAAAGTCCATCCCGAAAACAACTAGCAGTTTCATCGATCCCTGCACGCGACCAGTCAATGGCAAAATACAACTTCGAAAGGCAGTACAAACTGTACTGCACACGTTCGTCGGTGTTGCGCTGAAAACGTCTGCACAACTGGTGGCATGTGAGAAGACGCTATATCTGTGTCAGTATAGTCAATAATTAATTCAATATTTGTTCAATATTTATTCAATATTTATTCAATATGTATTCAATATTTATCATATTTATCTTGTGTATTATATATTTAGATTCATCAATATTTATTAAATATTTATTTGTAGATATTTGTGCTGAAATGCTCACCAAGAAGTACCAGAAATCCCTAGTTGGCAAACCTGGGGGTACTTGGTATCGCCGGAGTAAATACTTGATGCCTCGCTTGGTCATTAAAGTGCTTTGAATGCGCAATCGAAAGTCATTTTGTTAAAGAGACAACTTTCTTTTAGACACAATGAGCCCGTTCAATGCGAAAAAAAATCACTTCAAATTTCCCAAAGGCGGCCCCGGAGCAAGCAAATTCTCCGAGGCGATTACAGCAAGAAGCCAGTGGCATTTGTGCACTTATGCATGACTGTCAAATAATTTATGTGTGTGAGTATGAATCATGTGCCTTGAAATATATCTGCATTTGGCGTTCATCAGTGTCAGTGAAGGGTCCCTAATACTTGTTCCAATTGTACTCCGACCCATCTCCTGCTTGCCGGCCCGGTGATCAGCTGTACTTCTAGCGCTGCGGTAGGGGAATCCGACCGGCTCTATTAAACAGCAATAATAAAACCGACTATTAGTCGGTTTTACAGCGGCAATTTGCTCTCCCGTCTGGCCACTCTGGATCCTTCCAAGTCGATCCTTGCTTCAACTACGCATTCCAGACATGAACTAAACAAGTACATCGAGGAACTTTTAATATTAATACAAAAAATTGGTTTCAATCAATTTTCCCAGCCTTTTCATGCAAAATAACTGTTTCTTGGTGGTGAGAATAAAGCTATTTTAGACGGATTGTTTTAGTGTAACTTTCATTAAACCATTTTATATTCTGAAACCCATATCCCAGTAGTCTGCAAATAACATAGTCGGTGCACGAAAGTCCTACTCGTGGGGTGTGTTGTGAATATTTATTAGTTGTGCGCTGTAGGCTGGTCAGGAGTGTCAGGTATGCATTTATAAACTTGGTTGACATTGATTAGGTATACTTTTATCATTTTCTCCACCATTGCTCATGAAGTTGGCTTATAACCTCATCCTTTGCTAATTTAACTACAGAGCGAATTTTGAGGTGTGAGGCAGAGCGGCGTATTATGCGTCGGTGGCGAATGGTGCGCACCATCACGGAATGGTGCAAAGGTTGATCGGGGCCATGAAATGGATTTTGGGAGTGCTTGAGATCTTGACCACCAATCTGTCGAAAGACGAAACGGAAGTTACCAATAATTCCAATGAATCGCGGGTGAACTCGGCTCCTTAGTTGTGGGACTCGTCCTTCGGAGAAGTGTTTATTGAAGGATGATCCTGGTTGGTGGTACGCCCAAGATGAGTTTGAGTGCGATTCATCCTGAGCTCTGCCAGCAGAAATGTTATTTGTATATTCACATCACATCATGCCTATTCATCGTGAATATTTGTTTGTGAACTTTGGGAATGCATCACCCACCTACACTCAGGCAATATCTATCCCATTTGCACATAGCATGGGTATATTTTGTTAAGTACTTTGGCTACTGAGGGCATTTCCCACTAGATGCATTCCTTGGCACAATTGCACCTATTCATGACTTAGCTTGCGGACATATTGCTGACTTAGCAATTGGTTATATGTATATATATAATGTTTGTATGGTACATACAGCATGGAATGCTAGCATTTATTTTTTAATTCCATTAAAGCAATGCTACCTGATTATGGACAACCATTTTTTAGTGCAGCAAAATTTTGGACATGGCTTAGTTTGCCAAGATATTTATGCATACACAGATATTAACATTGGTTTTCAGCCCTACTAAAACAAGGTTAATTGTCGGCAAGTGCATAGCTATTTTTTGGAATCCAGCTAAAAATTTCGTACCCAGGCTAAACATTTTGTACTCCACTACCAATAAAAATATGGAAATCCCACATTGCGTTTATGTGTGCATGCATGCGTGTATATATGGATATTACGATCCATACAGGGTGGATGGATGGATGGATCAATTAAGTAACTAAATGTTTAATTGGATTTCTTATTAGTTTCTGGATGTAAGACATGGTTGTACACAGTATGCACTTTTAGGATGACTCCCTGCAATGAATCAGAGGTATGCTTGCGCATATTTAACTAATTAATTCGTTAATTAGGGTGCATATGTGCGTAACGTATGCATGCATGCATCTATTCAGTTCGAGAATGTGGAATACCATCGCAGTGTGTTGGGCGCTGTATGACCACTGCAGTCGATGCGCCCCTAAGCCTCAATAAACAAACAAACAAACAAACCATCGCAGTGTTGCACATTTTTGAACTGGTTGAGGTTGAGGCCATTTCGATCAACTTTACCGATTTGGTCTTGAGATTCTATTTTGAAGGGACTGTCCCAATCGTAAAGTCGAGTTTGAGATGAGTAGAGCTATAGAGGAAGTTCACTATTCGTAATGGTGTGCTTTTTGTACTCTGTCCCGTTTCCTGGCGATTGGCTTACTTCAGTTATCCCGGGCGTTGGAAGGATTCTTGTCGGATTATCTCTGTTCACTTACTTAGTGCTACCATTGTTCGCCAGTGTCGTTGGTTTCAGCCAATCAGCTTGCGAATTGTTCCCACTTGGAAACTGTTCTGGAATGAGAGTACTTGAGGAAATGAGTCGTTCGGAGTATTCGGTGGGCCTGAGAGATGTTTTTGGATACTGATATCTATATAAGATATTGATAGATGTGATATGCCTGTGAAGACCTCTGCAGCTTGTTTCCGTTTGTCTTTGTCTTGGTTGTCGTATAGCCTTTCGTCGCTAGATCACTACGGTATATCTCCTGTACGTTCTGGCGTTGAAACATCTGCGTTGCATTATCGATAAAAGGTGCATTAACGATAAATATAATCAGAGATTTCAACTGTTCATAAAAAAATATTATACCTTCTATTGTCTAAAGCTTGCAAATCCTTCCCAGTGGCAAATACCCATCTGTGTACCAGGAGGGGTGGCAAGGAAGAGAAGGTACAGAAAAACTGCGTAAACCAACGTCGAATGATGTTCATGTTCAAGTTGCGTAGCGAAATTAGCCTTGCCCACTTTAGCCAGCACCAAACAACTAAGTTCATTCTCGTGTACCCCCCAGCCAGGATGCGCTATTCTCCGTCCGTCCGACCCTTGACCCCGGCCGCCTGTCGTGACCTGTGCTGACGTCCGATGTCTGAGCTGGGGCGTGTATTGGTCAGGACTTGCTGAGCTTGGAGGCGTCCGTCCGGCACCGCATCGGTGCTCAGCGCAGCAAGGCGATCCTGCCGCTGAGGAGAGGCCGCGCCATCGACCCCTTCTTCTACACCTCCGGTGGGTACGGGGCCGAATCCCGCCAGGGTCCGCGCTGCCCGCTCATTGTCTGAGCCACGTGTGCTAAACACCACTCGCTGATATTATTTACGAGAGGATGCGCTTTTCTCGCACCTCTAGCGCCGGTGATATCTGTAATGTTTCGGGCCACCACCCACCGCCGCGAATTTTTAGGGCCGCCACTCACCGCCGCCGGTGGTATCTATAATGCTTTGGGCCGCCATCAACCGTCTCTGGTGGTATCTGTAATTCCTGGGGCCACCATCAATCGTCGCTGGTGGTGTCTGTAATGTCTAGCGCCGCCATCAACCGTCGCTGGTGGTGTCTGTAATGCCTGGGGCCGCCATCAATCGTCGCTGGTGGTATCTGTAATGCCTGGGGCCACCATCAACCGTCGCTGGTGGTGTCTGTAATGTCTAGGGCCACCATCCACCGCCGCTCGTGGTGTCTGTAATGCCTGGGGCCACCATCAACCGTCCCTGGTGGTGTCTGTAATGTCTAGCGCCGCCATCAACCGTCGCTGGTGGTGTCTGTAATGCCTGGGGCCACCATCAACCGTCGCTGGTGGTATTTGTAATGTCTAGCGCCGTCATCAACCGTCGCTGGTGGTGTCTGTAATGCCTGGGGCCACCATCAACCGTCGCTGGTGGTGTCTGTAATGTCTAGCGCCGCCATCAACCGTCGCTGGTAGTGTCTGTAATGCCTGGGGCCACCACACATCGTCACTGGTGGTATCTGTGATGTGTAGGGTCACCACCCATCGTCGCTGGTGATATTGTGATGCGTAGGGCTACCACACATCGCCGCTTGTGGTGACTGTGATGTGTTCGGCCACCACCCATCGCCGCTGATGATGTGTAATGTTCAGGATTGTCACCGACTACCGCTGTATCATGCTGCACTTTTGTGTGGTCTCTTCACTATGTTTGCAATGGGGCATTTCAACCCATGGTGGTATCCTATCCTTACTTGACGTTCACTTGGGTAGAAAAATGAGTTGGTATAATTTTAGATATAATTAAAATTGCGTAAGACTTTGTGCTATTATAGGTTCATACACATGAACACCATAAATATACATCTGACGCCTTTCATCCTTCAACATGACACCTCCCGATTTCAACATGACACCTCCCGACGGTACCAATTGGTATATCACTCGAGAATGGTGACTAGATCCCCACAATCCTCAAGTAATTTGTAAACTATTGAGCGAAGTTGCAGGTCAGTGGTCTGTCACACTGGTTCACTGAAGAAAAAAAAACTGGGGTCCAAATTGAAATGGCATGGGCACTAAATCGTGGAGCCTGCAAGAAAACTTTTGGTATGGTCGTGGTTGAGTCATGAGCTACAGTGATATCCGTGATTGGCATAATGCATGGATATCCATGGGCAAACGGTTTCCTTTTCAATGTTTTTCTTGAGCATTTTGTCTTCCATTGATCTGACGGCCTACCATTGGCCACCTTGATTCGCAGATGGTCGCTTGGTGGAATTTGCCGTGCAGGAAATGCTGTTCGACGAGGTGACTCCCTACCAGCACGTGCAGATCGCGCGCACACGGGACTTTGGCAACATGCTCATATTGGACAGATACCTTAGTGAGTACACACCATTCACACAAGAGTAGTTCTTCAGAAACTCGACACCCAGAAGGCCTGTTTCAACATAGCACCCTGTCGAATTCCCAAGGAAGTTGCTATATAGGGTTGTCTAAGGCCGAAAATACGAATCTGAACTTTTTAGGCCCCCTAGGTCTCACGGTTTTTACGTCACGGTGACGTCATATACTGACTTTTTTATGCTCATTGCAAATTTCAATGCGATATAACTCCGAGGTTTATCACTGGCCCCCTAAACCGAGTGGCTAGCTCCGTCCGTGGGACCAACCCCCCCCCAAATAGAAATCCGTGGCGACGCCCTTGGGGAGGAGACCAGAGTTTCTGTGGGCTGCGTCAGTCGTGTACAATGAGTGGCATCTTTATGGGAAGCGGGACTGAGAGGGGGGGGGGGTTCAGGGCACTGTACAGTGTAGAATGGTGTCCCTTGAGATATAATAGGATGCCCACGCAACTTAACCAATAGCAATTCTGATTTCCTCTGGATTTTTGTATTTAAGACATTTTCCGGGCTTCAAAGGAATGCGTCGGCGACAGGTTTATTTTCGATTAACGACAGTTTTCACTAGTTTGAATGTTGATGTCCGCGAAGTCGCATATGCGGCCACCTGAGTCGCGCTTCTGGGCGGAAAACAGTGGAAGCTCCTCGTGCCCTTCACAAGTTTTCCTGAAGCGAAACGCTGTGACAGCATTGTCGTTGTCTTCTCAATGTCCGCCTGGGAGAGGTACATGAATTCGATCCCTGTGGGACAAAATTTTCATCAGCTCCCTTGCAAGTATTTATCATCCCGATCGCATATCTTCGATCTTTTCAGCATTTCACATATGCAATATTTTTACGAGTATCTGGAAAACGGGTAATAAATGCGCTACTTTCACTCGCCCTTTTGACGGGTGTCATAGTGAACGGACTATTTATTTGTTTATAAAGACCAGTTGTTGATCCTAGGTAACCAGTGAAGGCTTAGATATATTGAGCTGATGTGCCCTGAATACCCAAAATCCCGCGAAGATTAGAATCTGACAGAAATTTGCGAAAAATGGCGCTAGGTGGTGCTAATTAAAAATTATTTTTGCAATTAGGAACACTACCTGATGTGTGTGTCGAGCAGAAGTTAAACATTGCTTCCGGGGTCAATATCTGGTCTCCGTCTGGCCGCTGAATGCTTGCCCTTGCCGTTAGGCGTCAGGCGGCCGCTCAGCAACACATCCGCCACACGGGCGCGCTCACCGACAGCGCCCCCTCCACCCCCAGTCAGCAACACTTCCGCCGCCAAGGAAGGTTTGGTGCCCTTTTGGAGCTGGCCTTGGGCCCTTTTGGTGAGATGCCCCCTGACAGAGTTCCTGGCTACGTGCCTGCTCACAGACCGCTGCGTATATGGTCTAAATTCAGAAGAACAGGTTACGTACAAGTGACAGGTTACGTAAAACTGGATGTATATTTTATCAATTTCATGAAATGCAGCGCGTTTTGAATTGTTCTGTGCTGCTATGTCATTCTATGCCATTCTCGACTGCAGCCGCAACTTGATTATTCTTGAACAGCCGGAAATTCCCAATGTATAAACATTACGGCGCATTGCCCTCCCCCCCCCCCCCACTAAATACATACGCTGCTGATTGGAGATGACCGACGCAGCCCACCGCAAACCTGAACCCTACCCCCACCCTGGATGGCATACGGCAGCGAGGTTCTCGCCCATAGTTGCATTGTGCATAGCGCTGCTGCAACAGCCAAGACAGAGGCTTGTGCTATGTTATAACGATTTTTCTGACGGCGTTTCAAGGGTGCGCCCATTCTATTTTTGATTGTTAATAATACAGAATTGCGCGGAGAATAAGAATATGGATGTTTTTCAAAAATCGACACTTATACATTTTTAGAGAAATGATATTGTATAAAATATATAATGTAAAAAATAATGAAACATGGATGTATAAATTCTTCTTTTATTAATATGCAATACCATACTACGTCTGCTTTGCAAAACATTTTACAGAATGGAAAAATAATGATAAACCTCGGAGTTATATCGCATTGAAATTTGCAATGAGCAGGAAAAAGTCAGCATATGACGTCATCGTGACGCAATAACCGTTGGACCTAGGGAACTAAAAACATCAGATTTGTGTTCTCGGGCCTAGACAACCCCATACACAAACTTGCATGGGAATCCGAGGTGGTGCTGTGTTATCGAGGTGTCGAGTTTCCAAACTTTCCAAACCCACAAGTCAGGTCACAGCACGGTGACTGGAAGAGAGTTTAGAGCCGTGCTGGACCATAGAGGTGATTTGCGCTGCCTTTAACCGATTAACGCCCGACCATATTTCTAGCCATTGGAATTGCATATATTTTTGTTCACGGTGCCGATTTGGGCAGATTAAGAAATTCTGAAAAAAATTAACTGAAAATTTCAAAAACTTTTCGAGATACGGCATCGACCAAAAATGAACCACTGGGCGCCAGCTCTGAGTGCGCGCTCCGTCCCACCGTGTCCGCGGCGCCCGGCCCGACTCCGGCCGACAGGCTATCTAATGGCGTATACCTAATTCAGGATCAGTCTCAACCAGGTAAAACTGCAGCCTGTCACGTGTCAGCTTTATTGATACGGCCACCGGCGTTTTTTTTATACATCAGGACTAGATGTGACGACACACTCACACGCGGCATGTAGGTCAATGCATTGGTACATGTGCGTTTCTTCTGAACAACGACGGTGGCACAAAACATCAGGGCACTACACAACACGCGACTGGCCATCTATCGCCCACTCTCTCCACAGTCCACAGAGCTGTGGACCTGTACTAGCTCTAGCACAGGAAGCTCTACTTCCGCTTGTGGTATGCAGCGAAGCACTTGAAGCATATAGACACGTCGCACTTCGCACACCGCTTCGTTGACCTCAGCTTGCAGCCCTCGAGCTGACAGCGGCGGCGGCCATCTAGCGCTGCGATTAGATGTCCTACTCCGTCATGGCGCAGGCTGTTCGGGATATGCGCGGGATTCGGCCGAGCACATCCCTTCTGGCTGGCTGCCACTCTCAGATAGGTGACGGCGATCTCTCGACGGAAGTTCAGCATCGTCAGCTGGTTTTCACTGGCGACGGAGGTTTTGTGTAAGATATGGCTATTGACCACAGCCATATCGAACACCCTGGTGATGAGGCACCAGTACCACTTCTTTCCTCTGATAGACACCGCGTAGGCTCCCAGAAGTTGGTCGTGAAGGTCAACCCCGCCCATGCCGGTGTTGTATGCCTTCAGTACATTGGGCTGTGGTACCGGCAAGCGTTTTTTTTGGCCTCCCTGTCGTACCGGCTGGCAGATGAGGGTGGGTCGGCAGAGTCGTAGTTGGTCATGATGTTCACAACCTTGTTGCCATGCCACCTGACCATCAGCACCTCCGAGCTTCTGTCGAACCACTGTTCGTACGTGCCGCGCTTTGTTTTGGCCATGACTTTGGCTGTGGTCACGGGGCACCTGTCTAGTCTGTTTTCTCTCACCGTTCCGGTGGCGCGGATGCCACGCCCCTTCAGCTCCGTCAGTAGCGCCCTGGATGTGAAGAGGTTGTCGAAAAACAACTCGTGCCCGCTGGGATCAGATACGACGCTGACCATGTCCAGCACCACTCGGGTCCCCAGCGGCTGGTCGCGAAGCTCAGGACGCTGTTCCTTGCCGCAGTACAGGTCGAATTTGTGGCAGTAGCCGTCACTGTCGCAAATCGCCCACAGTTTGTATCCGAAGCGAATGGGTTTGTCGCGGATAAACTGTTTCAAGCTGTTGTGACCGTAGTACCGCACGATCATCTCGTCCACGGACAGCTTGTCCTGGAATGTCCCGTACTTCTGGAATGACTTGTTCATGATGTCCAGGAGCGGCCGGACCTTGAACCCACGGTCTTTGTTGTCAGGCGTGATCTTGGCATTGTCCTGTACATGTAGGCACGCCTTTATCTTCAGGTACTTGGTCCTGGACATAGCGTTGCGCACGATGGGGTGCTTGAGGTCGTCATCCTCAGACCAGTACATCCGTTCACTCGGAAGAGGGCTGTATCCAGAATACAGAAGTATTCCAAGGAACGCTTTCAGCTCGCTGTCCGACAGGGTGAAGAGGGGGTCGTTTTTTACGTCCCTGGCGTACCGAAGCGTTTCCACGTGTATGAGGTGGAACACTTCTGGAGTGAACAGTTTTTCGAAGATCTCCACAGCCGTGCTGCTATCCAGTTCTTCGGCGATCCTCTGGCGGTTTTGTTACGGCGTTTGATATTTATCCTGCCACCCGGTGTACTGCGGCTGCATGTTGCGCCACGCTGGTGCCGTTTTATCCGTGCGCCGTTTCTTCAAGGGCGCCAGAGGCACATCATCCACCGTCACGGAACGCTGAAAATGCACCTCAACTTCACCGGGAACGTCATTTACTTCCGTGACACCAGTGTCTGCGTCATCTCCTTCGTCCTCATCACTTCCGTCTGGAGGAATGTTCACCAGCTCGACGGCACCGTCGGCTGGGTCCATGTCGTTCATCACCATTTCCACTGCTTCCTCCACCGTCAGGCACCGCACTCTCGGCATGATGCCAACCACACGACAATTCACAGTTGGGCAGTCCGACTGACATACAGTACACCCGTTGACTAAGTCGTGACAACGCACACTGGTCATTCCCCCGTAGCGTGGCGCGTCCCCCTGCCTCCGCCCGCCGTACCGCGGCGGGCCGACCTGGCGCCCAGTGAGTCAAAATTGGTCGATCTCAATTTCGTGTTCGCTGTGCGCCGCGTATAACAAGCGAGAAGAAATTCCACCACAGGGCAATATAATATGTCAGTTTGTATTGCATTTGACTTACAGGATCTGCTAATGCCATAGATGTATGCTCATAATAAATAGTCATGTATGCAGCACTGTCGTGGTGAAGAAAATTCGCCAACTTTGAGGCACTGCCAAATGCACACCGGGTGGCCCACCTCCACCGTGTCCGGATATTAATCCCGAGACAACCCTTCCCTCAGATTAGGCGATAAAACCAGCCAACCAGTTTCGCTGGTTTTATCTATAACACCGCTTCAAACACACCGTCCATTTTTGACTCACTGGGCGGTAATGGGTTAAAGTGATTGGGTTTTGCAAGCAAGTCTAAGGCAAGTGAACATTTTCATTAAGGGAGTCGTACGATATATTGTGTGTGGCTAAGGTGCTGAAGTCGTGGGCTGGACGGGGAATATCTCCCAGATGTTTAGTGTTTTAGTTTTACTTTACTCCTTCACAAGATAATTTGTAGTTTGGGTATTTAGGGTGACAAGTAACTCGGTTTTGTCAGGATGCCGGCATTAGCCTACTCTTATTGAAGAGCACGGTGGGGTCTTGCCGTGCGGACGAGGGGGTAATTGTCCACATCGCCTATCACTCCGGCCGCAGCATGCTAGTTGTTAGTAGTGGGCTAGTAGAAGCATGCTCTTATGCACGGTTTATGAACCCTGGTTAGTACAGTGCTGTGTAATTTCGCTCATCTATGTCCGCTATGTCTCTGGGTGTCCGTTTCAGGCTACAGATTACAGCGGAAGTCCGTTCACCTAACGTCTGGTAACACCTGTGTAATCGTTTTATGTTATGTTAATGTTAAAGCAAGTCGGCTCATCTACGTCTGACGGCACCGCTGTGCAGCCATTCATTTGGTTGCCATCGACGGGTGGATGAGAGTGGGAATGTGTGCGGACCACCGCAGCCATCTCGTGTTTTGGACGTAATGTGATCAACTACAACTTCTGCTGACTGCCGCTTCTAACCACAGCGTGTTCGCCATATCCAGCGTCCTGCCAGAATATTATAGTCTATCCTCAGCCGAATGCATGTGATGCGGCTAGTGTTTCCGTGCTGCGACCTGATCATCATATCCCGCGGGGTTAATGTCAGCTCCAGCCAAAAACATTTCATCACGCATCATACCGCTGTCCACTAAGCTGGGCTGGTATTACGGTTCCCGACCTTTTTCCCGTGCGTGCGTCTGGGTGAAGCCGAAACGCCTGGTCGGTAATGAGAAGTCGCCGTTCTATCGTGATGTGGGGTAGTTCCTCGTAACCTCTGCCATTTACTGCTGTCGTCACTGTCCTGCTATATCTGTACATTATGTATATATATATATATATATATATATATATATATATATATATATATATATATATATATATATATATATAAATGTGTATACATACATATATACATACATATATGTATATATACATATATATGTACATGTATATATGTATCTATATGTGTATGTATGTATGTAGGTATGTATGTATATACAGTAATAAATAATTCGTGAGATAGGGTGGAATATACCACTTTCTGAACACTCAATTGAGATCCTAATCCAATAATTATAGACACCCTACTTCGTGATCTCAGTTGGTAGAGCGTCGGACTCTTGATCGCAAGATTGTGGGTTCGAATCTCACAACCGACGGCATTTACTACGTCCACCCGTGACCAATCGGCGTCAGATGTTGGCGACGCAATATGACGTAGCGATTGAATGCGTCTCAAAAGAACCCAAGGTTCATTTTCATGATGCGTGCTTTTGAAGCGTTCGTATCTTCTTTCTAACAGTATCTCGCCCATAAGTACCATAGGGATGCTCTCGATAAGGAATGGTGATACACGAACATTTCACAATGCAATTTTGGGTGAAGGGATTAACTATTATGCGACATGTATACAATTCCAGTTTATAGCATACGTATTTTGCTCGCAATCCAGAACACAGCGTCCTAAGTTCTGAATATAATTCCTTCCTAAATTATGAATCTGAAAATACATTATAAAAGTACAGTCATTAGTATGCGATTCGCTAAAACTTGAGTCCTAGACGCATCAGACATTTTAAATGACACTAATCCCATGTCAAATTTCGACATCCCATTGTGTTTGTTTCGGCATGTGACACCTAACGATAAAAACCCATTACTTTAACACTGTATGTATGTATGTATGTATGTGTGCGTGCGTGCGTGCGTATGTTCCCAGGCAGGATTGTAGCTAGTTTGGTAATGTGTTGGTTCTTTATGTTGACCGGAGGCGTTGTGTATTCAGTTTAGCTGCATGAGAGGTATGGCGTCGTGGCACACCGTTTTGTATGGCTGCTATGAATGCGCCGAAAGCACAGAGTGGCGAGTACGGTACGATGCCCACGGCTGAACGGTCGTCCGCCTTGGCTATGGTCTGCTCTGTGGGTGTGCGAAGTGTCTCTTGGTGGTACAAATTTCGACAGGTCGCTCGCAATATGCTCCCGTGATTCAGGGACAGTTATCAAAACCTGGTGGTAGGCATAGTTGATCACAAGATACCAACATTTTAACCCGCGCCGTCTTTCCTGTCAAGTCCTCCCACCCCGTCTCGAGGGGGGGGGGGGCGGTTGAAGACCCCCTCTACAATCCAAACTAAGCATCGCACGAAAACGAAAGAGGTGTCATCGGAAAGCGCTCGACGAGTAGGGTCCGGGTCCACCCTGCAAAAAAAAACAATTCCCAAAAGTGACGTCACCAGGGGGCTAGATTTTCACGACTTTTCACGACTTACATTATGTTTTTGACTCTTGGGAGTTCATTTTGGGGGATATATGAAAAAAAAATTATTTGGAATGAGAAAAGGACAGCGAAATCGACCAGGACTATAATTTTTGGCCCCCAAAAATAATGTTTTTTTTTGAAATTTCAAGCTTTTGAGTTTTCAAGTTGTCTTTAATTTTCCTTTTCCAATGGGTAAAGCAGACCGAGAAACGTTGTTGGAAGTCGACTTGCCCTAATAAAAAATGCTTATTTTAGCCAGAATCCTGTATTTTAACTGCAATTTGGCAAATCCGCAAAATTTATATGTAGTCAAAAGCAAAACAAAAATGAAAAATTCGACTCGTACGTTTTGTTGCATCCGTAAAGATAAGCAAACACTGAAAGTTTCATTAAAATATCTGTATCCGTTAAAGCGTGACGACTGCTTGATTTTTTTTTTGGAGGTGACCTCACTTAACCTTGACTAACTCGTTGACCCTAGATGACCTGACCTAAAAAGTTTGAATCAGCATGTCGAATTGATGTGGGAAAAGGTATGCTAAATTTGGGCGCGCTGCCGCGCGCCGTTCGTCCGCTATCCGCTAAGAAACCTGAGGGGGGCGGTTGAAGACCACCCCGAGATCCGGTTCAAAGGACGGGTTAAGATCCGGTTCAAAATGGCATGTAGCCGGAAATATTTTTTTCATGTATATCTCCCAATACTGTGAATGATGTTCCTTTCTCAGCCTTCACTGATCATGCACTGAAAATAGTAATCAAACTGAAAGCATCCAGAAATGAGTAAATGATGGTGTATTTTTTATTTCCGCCATTGATGAGATAGGTAGGGTACACCAGTTCTTGTCCAGAATACGATAGCCCATGCTGAAAGTGGTGGGGTATTTCACTTTTCTTACTATGAATGATAGTTTTTGTGCTAGCTTTTCAAAAACTATTTTCAATTCAAGCGCTCAACCTCAATAAGTTTTGGATCGCTGGTCTATTAACCGTTCGCTCTACTTGCGCATTGGTAAGTAAGCTGTAAACGACGCCAGTTTCCCTTGCCCCCTTTCCAGAAGGCCAGAAAGTTCTGAGTGCCATGACAGTGGATGGATACGTGACATTCAAGTCCTGTTTGGGTTGATGTTTTTGCTCATTTGTGGATTGGCTGAGGGATTTGTGGAATATACGGACGTACTTGGTTTCCGTGTTCATGTTTTTGCTGTCTCTTGGAAGTAATCAGACATATATTCCCCGGCGTTTCTTGCAAGTTGTGTGTGTTGCTCATGTTCCCGATCCTATCGCTAGTTAAATAACCAGATTACATTTGAGTGCATGTACTGAGTTTGCGTTTTATGTGATCCATTAAGGATGGCTTGCATTTCCAATTTCTGCGTTTGTAATAAGCGGCTTCTCCGAAGATATGGATCACAATGCATGGGAGACTGTGCGCGCACACTCGCAGCAAATTTTCAGTCGTTGACGACATCCGCAACAAATCACCTATTATACACCTAAATAGAAGCGGCACACATAATACATTTTTTAATATCACATTACAAAGATCTTACGTGGATATTTGATGAACAACAGGAGAATATTCGAAGAACGATCGGAAAACCAGAAATGCTTGACAGCTTTTAAGTGGACATGCATCAGACCCTTTACTCATTCAGCACGACCGCTAAGATGTAGGCTTTGACAAATAATTAGCTCAACATTGGCAGTCACGTCTTACCCCCCCCCCGCCATTCGTGAAGATGCTGGGAGTCATCGGCCGCACCCTATCCTGGGACGAGCTCATGTCCTACGTTGTGAAAAGGTGCAACTCAATCTTGTCCCATCTCTACAAAATCCGTCACCATCTCACACCCGCACGCAAACTCCTGATTCAGTCTCGCGTCTTTCTACACGTCCTACACTACTTCACCGTCTGGGGCGGGGTTGCGCAATGTCACCTCGGAATAGTGCAGAAGGCAATTAATTTCGGGGCCAGGATGGTCTCGCGGTTGCCGTCGCGATCACATCTCGCCGACGATGGCAACGCTGGCCTGGCGTGTCCGCGACCCCGTCACCTGCCGTGACCCCGTCACCTGCCGTGACCCCGTCACCTGCCGCGACCCCGTCACCTGCCGCGACCCCGTCACCTGCCGCGACCCCGTCACCTGCCGTGACCCCGTCACCTGCCGTGACCCCGTCACCTGCCGTGACCCCGTCACCTGCCGTGACCCCGTCACCTGCCGTGACCCCGTCACCTGCCGTGACCCCGTCACCTGCCGTGACCCCGTCACCTGCCGTGACCCCGTCACCTGCCGTGACCCCGTCACCTGCCGTGACCCCGTCACCTGCCGTGACCCCGTCACCTGCCGCGACAACATCGCCATGTTTAGGGCCCTGAATGATCCGCGGGCCCCGCAGGCTATCCGGCCTCTGTTCAGGCGGCGGTCAGCTGTCTCCCAGCGCTCCACTCTTGCGATGGTGACTGATGCGCTGGAGCCACCTCCTTTCCGCCTCAACATGTCACGCAGAGACTTCTCCTTCCGGACAGCCTCGTCCTGGAGCATGGTTCCGCCGGCCACTTCCACTTCTCGGACACAGGGCCAGTTCGTCGCGATGCTCAACAACTACTTTTAAATTGACCGCACGTATTCAGTGTTTTGTCTGTATACTGCTGTTTTACTGCTGCCATGTTCTCTCGTGTTTATGAAGTGTGATCTGTATATGACTGCAATTTGACCGAAGCCAAATATTTATACATTTTATGGCATTTGGTTGTTAAATTCGCAGATACAAAATCGTTTTTTTGTGGATTTGTGTAGACATCCCTACACCTTTTGTGTAGGAGTGTCAAATGAATATCAGAAATGAAGTAACAGAGAATCTTTGGAACTCAACTAACTCAACTCTTTGGAACAAGTGCCTACTTATCCATCACAATGAAGTAACTGGAGCAAGTCCTGGCCGTCACACCTCGCCACACAATCTTTCGTTCTTGCGCCTCGTGGATTCTTTATTTTTATTAGCTTCGGAGACGGGTAGTCTAAGGGTAAGTTACCTGTCTCACAATCGAAAGATTGTGCGTTCAAGTCTCACCTGTCGCTATTCTTCGCCAGCGACCAATCGGCGTGACAAATTGGAGACGCTAAATGGCTCAACGGTCGACGTGTCGTAAAATCAACAACCACCACTATTTTCATTACCTTCGGTTGCGTGGTCTCATCTCCGCTATTTTCCTTTGAGGACCAGCGGGACACATGCAGATTAGTGGCTTTTGGGTGATTTGTGACGACCGTGTCGGGCTTGTTCTTCCACTACACGGCGAAGGCGCCGTCGGCGAACTATTGCCAACTTCGGGGCAACAAGGGGGTTCGCCGTCGGCTAACCCCCTTGTTGGCGCTTCACCTGTCTTGCTTTCGGGCAACGAACACTTTTGCTGACGGTTATCACGAAAGGTGTCCCTGGCACGCAATTTTCTGACATAGGTTTTGGATCAGCACGTACGATGTAACGAAATTATGGAAGGGCTGTTCGGTGTTTAGACGCACTCAAGAAGGCGAAGGACAAAATCTGCACCTAGTCCTGGTGATGCATCGTGAAGCATCATGACAGGTGTTCCTTTAGGCTTTTTTCTCCTTATCCATTTCCACGCTAAAAACACCCAAGCTTGACGGGTATTTCTTTAGTAAACAACTTGTTTGAGTGATGGTCAGTGTACGGAACTATCTGCTCATGAACCCTGAGCTCCGGGCGAAAGCCTCAAAATGTCTGGAGATTTATTTTCATCAAACAATGGCCATATTTGGTGATCTTGTCACCTTGTGTCTGGTTCGCGTTGTAAGCGAAGTGTATGTATCGCGTACTGTGCGTGGTGACATTGCCCCGATCCCAGCGGAACCTGGACGTCACCTGACTTACTCCGGTACACGCGCTGTTTCGGAGGAGAGACATCCTGTGGGAAGGATTCCAAGGAACTGGCCGAAGTCCTCTCCAGTTAGAGTAAAATTCTGGTGATTGTTCTACCTTGCTTAATGGGTTGTCTCTTGTGCTATCGCGTCGCGTATTTCGTCGTTACACTATATCCAGAGCACTTCATTTGGGGTCTTGGGTGCCATATGTGGATGTTTGGTAGACACAGGCGATGCTTCACCCGAGACCATGGGCTGCATGTTTGATTCATCCACTTCGAAGTCATCACCTTCCGATTCTTACTCTGAGTTTTCCCCGTTTTCTACGTGATTCTTTTAGGACTCGTGACTAATCCATAGCATTTGTCGTCACCACCCGCATCGCCGCGGAGAAGTTCTTGAGTGTTAACCGTTTCCGCTGGAAGTCCGTGAGCTGGACCCAGCGTGTCCTCATCTGCACAATCAACATAGAACACCTCTCAGTTTTCACCGTCGAGCGTCAGCATGTCCACCTCCTCTGCATCACCCTCCACCTCTGCATCACCCTCTTCTATGAACGCAGCAATAGCCTCCGGCATGAGGCGGATCGGTTTACGTGACGTACTTGAACACCAAGATCCGCTGGCACCGAATTGCCCGACGGCGAGACGTTCGGACATGCCAGCCTGCTGAGTTGCCGTGCCGGCCACTGCGTTCTTGCGCTAATGTGGCGGGGATGTAGAGAAGTATCAGAATACGTGCCTAAAGCATAGGAAGAGAAGTTATTGGGAAATCGGTTTATTCTGAGCGAGACCCTCAGTCGGTACCAAAATGGAAATTTGTATGCCGCAAGTGACCGTTGTTCTGGTTTGGAAACAGCCAGTATTTTTACGTCACTGATGGGGCCAGTACACTGGAAAATGGAATTATGTCATGGGGTAACTAGAGTCGTGCTCAATTCATAGAAATGCACATTTTGATCAGGATCGAATGGGTTCTACTTATGTATATAGTCAAAGGTCGGAGTGTGCAACGATGAACGTTTTCTACAACATTTGCTCTAAAATTATGTGGCAAAAAATGTGCTGACCTTCCCGAATTACATGAACAGTAAATTATTCATACCCTTGGTGAGATGGAGAGGGAGTGATGCTCCGAAATGAGAACCTGGTCACGAATAGGTTAACAGACAGCTCAGTGCCCGTCAAACGAAATGTAATTTTGCAAGGATGATGCGCACGCTTGACCTCGCCAGCCGTAGTCGCCGTCGCCGGGCAGTCCAGTAAGACTCGTGGCATGGCGGCAGATCTGTCCGAGAAGGACCTGATCTACACGGAGGCGCTCATGGCCGGCGACAACTACGAAGACAAGACGGTCCTCATCCTCGGAGGTGGCGATGGTGGCCTGCTCTGGGAGCTGCTCAAGCAGAAGCCCAAGTTCGTCACCATGGTCGATGTGAGTCTGCAGGGGGCTGCCGTTGGCGCCGTTCCGTCCACAGTTGGCTTTTACTTTGAAATCATGCATTTTGGGATTATAATTTTTAGGCCATCAAATTTGGAGAGGGTAAGACGGGTTGTTGTTTTTATGTCAGAATACCCGAATCGGATTATTTTTGTGCTGCCAGGTCTTGGGGAACGTGCCTAATTTTGGGTTATTACAACAATGATGTGAAATGAGAAATGGGCAAAAACAAATCTGGAGTGTGATTCTAAGAAGCAATTATCCGGTCAGGATGATGTTATGGAAAACGCAAATCAGGGCTGGTTTTGTCAAACTTTGGTTCTATCCAGCATGCCTTTTTTTTTTTTTTTTTCTTTTTTTTTAAATAAATAAATTTGATCCGAGTTGTTGCTGGGGTGGCTTGAGGAGCCAGGGTTCTATTGCTAAGCAGAGCTTGTTGCGTGAACCCTGGCCCAACCACCCGATCCATGAGCTCCAGTTCAACGGCAGAATTTAGACCGAAAGTTTAACGTGCCGCCAATGCACCGACACGGCCGCCCGGTAGCTCGTCCCCGGCCTTATCGGGCCAGCTGCCAACTGACACTCCCGGCCGGGGGCTAAATGCGAGCGCGCGAAGCGACTCGAACCCTGTGTTGCCAATACAGGGGAGACCGGTGCAGGCCAGCGCTCTAACCAACTGAGCTACCAGGGCGTTTGAATTTGGTGTCGTAGTGCTACAATAAGTGTCATCGGCCATGCCATTCCTCAGCCATATCCATGTCGTTTACCTGGGTCGGATCTCTTGTATTTATCCCAGTCTAATCCTTGCCATTTACCACAGCAACATTCGTGGTGTTTACTCTAGCGAACCCCTCGGTGTTTACCCCAGCGAACCCCACGGTGTTTACCCCAGCAAACCCCGCGGTGTTTGTCCCAGCGAACCCCGCGGTGTTTACTCCAATGAACCCCGCGGTGTTTTGAGCCCAGCGAACCCTGCGGTGTTTGCCTAACTCGCTATAGGCAGTCGCGTGTGATGGCTATAACCCCCCACCCCCTGTTGCGAACATACCAGGTCCATATATTACTTACTTTGGGTCTCCCCGCTAGGATATACCGCATATTGCGCATCCAATACCCGCGTGGATCTTTCCGATAATATTCCCTTCAGATTTAGTGTATATATATATACATATATATATATATATATATATATATATATATATATATATATATATATAGGGTGGTCCACAACACATTACCTACTGATAACTGACGTCACGTCACGCCGACAGATCGATGACGTCGTCATGACTCAGTGCCGGAAGCATCTCCGATCTGTCTGCGGTACTTGCTTGGACAATTACGAATCCCCCAACTATAAGGTAAGTTCGCATTACCACAGTGTGTTAATTCATCAGTTCCCCAAAGTTAATGTTATTCTGTCGTGTCAAAGTTGAGAATTACCCTGGAAAACATGGTGCAATAGTGGGAAATTGCAGTGAAAGCAGGGTGAGTGTCATCAGTAAGGAACTTAATCGTAACATGTTGGGGTTATCAGCACTGGTTTCTTGTCTGCTTCATGTATATTGATTTCATTTTAGGCTTGGTATATGATATGCCATCTAGTGCGTCGGAAAGCGTATGTTAAAGTCTGTATGAAAACCAGCATGTCTATGGTGTTGGTATTATTGGAACTCGTGGGCAGGTTTTCACTCTGTGTTAGCTAATCAGAATGCAGTTGGTATAATATTCAAGCCAAATGCACAAATTATCCAACCACCGGGTTGGATGATTTGTGCATTTGATATCCCATGAGTGATAAATTGTTCGCGCAATAGTGTGGAATATACTACTTCCGGAACACTCAATTGACATTCTTATCCAAGAGGTATCGACATCCTGCTTCGTGATGCATGCTTATGAAGTCTTCGTGTCTTCTTTCTAATAGTATCTCGTCCATAAGTATCATGAACATGCTCTCGATAAGGGATTGTGATAGGTGGTGGTAGTAGGGATGGAGTAAGGGATGGTTATACAAGAGCATTTCGCAATGCAATTTCAGGTAAAGGGATTACCTATACTGTGATATGGTATACAATTATAGTTTACAGCATAGGTATTTGTTCTCGCTACCCCGAATATTGCTCTTCCTAAATTATGAATCTCAAAGCAAATGATGAAGATGCAGTCATGAGTACGTCAATAGCTCAAATTTGTGTCTGAAAGACATCAAACGCATTTTAAATAACACCAATCCCATGGCAAATTTGTACATACTGTGCTCATACTGTGCTCGTTTGTGCACATCGCACCTAACAAAAACTATTAGTTTAACGCTGCATCCCATGCACGCTTACTTCAATATTCGCATATGTCGGATGTGTGTGCTGTAACACACGTATCCCTTAGCTAATGTATCCGCAATCATGGGTGGAAGACCAATGTTGCAAAATGAAATTGGTGTTCACAAAGGAAAAATGTCCTACATATCGGGACAAGTAATGCAAATTTTAACAACTTTGATGTTGCTGTAGCCAAAATTGGTGTGGCGTCTGCAATGCCTACAATTCTACATACTCCACCCGTGGGTGCAGCCCATATTCCACATATGCCTTCCGCCTCAAAACCGTATCGAGCGTCACAATCGGTTGTCCACACATGTATCACTTGATGTCAGCACTCTGTCTCAAACAACACGAAATATCTTACGAGATTACCTTGGATGTTCGCAATGTAACGGTACATATGGCCTTGTTATTGCCAAAAAGCTATGCCCTACACGATCCGTCCGTTTACTTATATATATGTATATATATATATATATATATATATATATATATATATATATATATATATATATATATATATATATATATATATATATATATATATATATATATATATATATATATATATATATATATATATATATATCTTAAATGATATTCGTTAACGCTCTGTTTGTTGTTGTTTATTGGTTGGTTCACGACGCACTTTATGCACATTCATGGCTGGCGGCGCCGCCCACGCTGTTTCGCCAGTGGGCCGCGGGATTTAGAAATGTCCTGAGTGGCGCTAGTGTCGAACCCGGGACCTTTGGTACCCACAGCCCGATATCTTAACGACTCGGCCATCCCCGCCCCTCGTTAACGCTCTGACAAGTAACATTACGGACAGATTTATCGTGAGGACGCGAGGAACTCGAAAACGAAAAATAAGTATTTTACGCAGTGTACATTTGGTCCGACCCTTCCCCAAGGAAAGCTGTTCTTTTTCACCTGTTTTTGTTTTATATTCACGTACCGTAAGATTACTATGATATAGTGTGTCTCGGTTATCGCGGAAAGGATAAGTTTGTGCGACAAAAATTATATGGCCTGTCGAAAATGTTTACTGCTATGTAAAATAACATTGATGAATTTAGTAACATGTTGATTCCTTCGGCGCTGTGTGGAGGATGCAGCTGATGCTCCCCTAAGTCCACTAACTTTTTTCACCACTTAAATATGGAGCAAAAGAGTGAACAATATAGTACACTAAAGTATTGATATAGGAAACAACGTGATGGTCTAATATCGTAGTTGATCCTAATGCATATTGTTATAATTTTCAGATGTCATAATGTTCAGCAAACCAATCTTCCACTGAGGCACGGTTGTGGTTGCACCGATAAGTAGCAGGGCAGCGGCGATAGATTATCTTATGTGGAGCTAGTAGGGGAGCATTGTGTTAGGCGCTTCTGGGTATCCTCAGGTGCGATCGAGGTGCATCAAGGTCTAAGATCCTCAATTATGCGTAAGAAAGGCTCGTAATAGCCATTTTGAGATAAATACTAATAATTCAAGCTCAGTTCAGCAAAGGGATGTTTTCACGTGCCTCAGACGTCCTTCTAGTGATGTTTAAGGAGCCTTAGATGCCAGTGTATAATCATATTAGGGCACCTGGAGAACGAAGTGCATCTTCCCCGAGACTGGCAGCCTTTTCGAATCGTGAGATGAATCGATGTTAAATTGCAATTTGGCTCATGCTGCACCATAAAACAGTATTAGTAACTCAATATGATTCTTAGGCCTGTACACATGGTTCTTAGCCGAACAATGTTCCTGTCAAAGGTGATCTGGCGTTTTCATCGGAGTGAAGGCAACCATGGAGCCTGACATAGTGTGCGTCAAATGATGTTTTTTTAGGGAGGGGGTGAATTGAGATGGTAAGAATGAGAGCGTAATGTGAACAAAATTGAAGGCCGGGGGCGTTGCCGCTCCTTTTCGGAAAGTCATTTTGAGACGCGGGTGAACGGCCATCTGGAACGGACGAGCAAACGGTGTCAACAGCCGATCAATCGATCGGCTCGCCAAGTGTTGTGGGCGACGCCGACCGCCAACACCAGCCCACCGAGTGCGCCGGCGCATTGGCGGTCGGATGGGCCAACCCGGCCCCGCTCGCCCAGCTCCAGATTTGCTGGTATGATTGGAATATAATCTGTTTGTGATGTGACGTGGGATTAGTTGGTGCTGATACGGTCATATCATCGGCGCCTCGGATAACCCCAATAATCAGCCAATCAGCATGCAGGCAGGCATTCGTGGCAGTTTTCCTTGTTGCTCCGTTTTCCGGATCCCCAGGATCCTCGGCTCACGATGGCATGGCTGGGTTCGCTGACCCGCTGCCGGCCCGCAGATAATCGTGGGCGATGCGTTTCAATTTCTGAAGGACAGCGTGGAGACGGGCACCCAGTTCGACTACGTGTTCTACGACCTGAGCGACATCCCGGTGTCGCCTGACCGCGACCAGGACGTCTGGAGAATGGTGCACCGGGTGATGCGCGATAGCCTGAGCATATTGAATCCTGGAGGCAAATACATGACCCACGTGAGTAGCTCTGCATGTGTCACCGGCCCAGCGGTCGTGTCGCACGCTCCACTCGGCCGTCGAACTCCTCACCGGTGTAGCTTACGCCCAGTCTCGCTTCGACTTCCCGAAGTCCCGGCAGTGTGTATTCATGCAATGCTTGTTTGTCGTTCATTATGCGATGACCGTACGTTTTTTATTCGGGCAAAATGCACGTAATAATGATGGTTGGTTTAATGCAGGTATGATTGATGTTGGGTCAGCGAAATTGAATATACTGGTATCCACGAAATACAGAAAGCAACGTTGACAGGTAAATTACATGCAACATGTGCACTTTTTCATCTTAAGGATGAATAGGGCTTCTGGGTTACAGTCATCATACTTTCCAATTTGGATGCATGGCACGGTTACCAAATTTGGCCAGCTCCTAATAGATGCACCAACAGGCATACTTCTACCGAAAAAGAAAGTAATGAGGGACTGTGGCAGTGGAGCCAGCTGTTGGTCTCTGTTCGTGTCGGTGTGAGTATCCACCGGCGCATGGTGAGTCCTGGATTTCAGCAGTTCGAGGTTTTGCCGTTTTTCGAGTTCGAGTTTCTCGAACTTCGAGTTTGTATTGGTTGGATGTTTCCCTAGTTTTAACGTCTATTGCCAAGGTCTAAAATATATTTGTATCTTCAATATATATAATTTGCTTCTCACTCGCCAACTGGTTTTGGGAGATGAATTGCTTCACAGATACCATAACTGGTTCATAAATATATACCAAAAAGCCTGTTCCCAAGGCTTTTCGTCGTCCCCAACTTTGGACCGAACGTTGTGACGCCCTTGTCTAGGCTACAGTTATGGCCCTTTTGATGCTGAGTTGCTGCTGAAACCAAAAATCCTGCGGCATCTATTTTGTGGCGGGTGGATTTTGTATAATAAATCCCATAGCACTGGTAGAGTCGTGCCACTATGGAACATCAACGCATAGGTTCGGCACTGCCGCGTGGTCATGACTAAAGTATTCACTGAATTCCTGTGATATTTTCTTGGTCAGTCCTTCACTCAACACCAACGATGCGCTAACACTTTTGCGAAAGTTTATTGGGCTCTTCTGGTGTTTATCCATCCGAATGGAATCTTGAAAATACAAGTTTTTATATGCGAAGTCGTGAAAATTTGGTAACATTGACCTGATGCTGTTCTTGTTGTATAGTTACACGTTTGTCCGTTTTATGCGATGGATAGTCACACAGCTCTGGTGAAATTGAGCGTGTTCAATTTTTGCCGTGCCACGTTCCAAATGTCGTTAATGATGAAACTTTTCACAGATCAACAAATATAGGCACGTTGAATTTTGAATCTAGTCACTGTTCAGTGTGGATCATTCTGGGTATCGATCCCATTGCTGACTTTAACACCACTGAACATGTGTCGCTCAATGATTAAATGCTTGACTGCCGTTGGTCGAAAGTGGCACTGGTCACATGTAGAACTCGACAAGGGCTGTTTTGGTAGATATATTCCTGAGCCCAAATCAGTAAGCAAAAAGCAATCCTAAAGCTCCGCCCGGATGAAGTACGAACTTTTAAAATATATTTCCGGGGATAGCGGAACCTTGGGACGTTCCCCTGCTTCCCTTAAATGACATTGGTGACCGCCCAGGGTGTTGGCAATCAATACACTGAGTAAATACGACCAGTCAATTTCTTTTCTCTTGGGAAACGATGTACGCCGCTATTCCACAGCATATCCTGAACCGTGTTGGTTATTTCAGAAAAGAAATTTCATTGTTTGTTTTGATTGGTACTTGCAGCCTTAAGTGGCCGTGTGCAACAATGTGTGGTGGTGGTTCAAGTTCAAATAAGTTCCTTTCCATGTGTAACAGGCTTGAGTCTTTTCGGGTTCTATATGGTAAACTATGTGAAAAGGCCGTGCCAATTAGTCCCTTGATCTTTCGGGTAAATAAGAAACAAGAGTACGCCAACTTTGCATGGAAATTTCTTCTGCTGTCTCCTTCCCTTTTTCAAAAGATAGCTAGATATGTTATGGTTGTCCTCAGATATTATCCATTGTTACACTGCTATTTGACGGTTGCACGAGTGCATAATGAGATTCGCTTCTCCGAATATTTCGCAATTTGTTATGCGGCTTTTGTAATAGTACAAGCCTGAGCATTAGTTTAAGTGCACGGTTGGCGATTAGAACGCTCATAAAATAAGATGCAAAATCGTTGATGTGCAATGTTAGTTATTAGGGCTTTAGGGCGCATCGACTACAATGGTCATGTAGCGCCCATGTTGATGTGTAATCGTTTCATCTGTAACCCGTATAAACATTATAGTGTGCACCAGACAAAACAAGCGTCAGTAATCAAGCGAATGAATTTGGAGGTTTTGTACATTTTACATATTATGAGTAAGTGCATCCCAGCTTGTGCCACAAGTTAACTTTGGCTCACCTCTATGTAGTTCAGCTGACTTCATCTTTATCTTCTGTAGGTGGATTCAGGAGCTGATGATCATGGCGCATGCGAGCACACTCAAGAAGTAGGACGTCTTGAGTGGTGACGCATATAAATGTTTAGAGGCGGACCCTACCGTTCACAAAGAGAAAAACATCAATGAAATTTTACGAAAATTATAAACAGACAGCATGCTCACACCCGAAGACTGGAAGCTACTGAAAACAAGTGGCTGTCGTTCAGAGGCCGCGCGGACTGTCCACAGTCCACAATCCCGGTGTTCTTTTCAGATCAAACACGTACGTGTTTGATTCACCAGCGTATAACGCGACTCCTTTCCGGACGAAGTTGATCATCTCTACGTCGGAAACTGAGCTTGTTGTCGCCAACTTTGACGTGTGTGTGTGGAGCAGATCAGAACCCCGGTGGTCAGTGGTTCAAATATTCCTGTCAGTTGTGATGCCACCAACTTTTCACCAGTTCCAACTGGGGACGCCGTCAATGTCATCCACTGAAAGCCAGAAAACGATCCTTTGCTTTGGCGGATAGTTAAGTTGGGCGTGGATGCCGTTCGTCAGCTACGCATGGCTGCTTGCAGTGCAGCTATTTCCACTGTGCTGGAAGGTTGTTTTCGAACAGCTCGATGGTGCTCCTAAGCCTGACTAACGTCAGGCTTGCGGGTGCGATAGAGTTGGCGAACAGCTTCATGAATAACCTAGAGGTGAAAGTGCTGAACAGCTGGCTACTGAAGCCAGTTTTTTTTAAAGATGCATCGATGGCGTATTTGTCGCGTGGCAACATGAGGTTACATAAGGCAACGAAGCGCTGGACACATCGGCAGTTACTGCAACAGGACCATCACGTCCATGTTCCCCATGTAGAATGAGATTGGTGGCACTTTGTCATTTGTCAACTGCAATGTGATCAAATCGTCTGGTTCGCTGAAAGGCAGGTATACCGGAAGAAGACATGCTCTAGTATGTGTCTCAGGTACGACTCTCACCACGGAAGAAACGTTAATGCGGTGTCTTAGCCTTTTTTGGTATCAGAGCCAAGAAAGCCACCAAAGAAGCAGTTGATCTCAGAGACGAGCCCTGTACCTCCTAGACGTACCCGTGAGAACAGGAACCCAGGCAACTTCATCCACAGGACATGGTCTGAATGACTCCAGTATCTCTTAAAAGTGCTCCTCGAGAACGGGTACCCAGACAACTTCGTACGCAGAATATCATATCAGCAGACTGCTAACTTCCTCCCAGACAACAGAGGAGCCGATGAAGTTTGTCTCCTACCGTACCTGAAGGGAACAAACGAAAGTCTCGCATGAACCAGGTCGACACGAAAGTCGCCAGTGAGCCCCGCCCCACCTTCAAGGGTATGCTAACTGGGGTACCACGCGCACTAGAGGGAGCAGAATCACCCCAAACCTGTTTTTCGATGATATCTCATAAACGAGCAAATATATTGTAATGAGAGTGTGTTACTGTCACAGATTGATAAACGCATCATGAACTCCGTTGGTAAGTATAGGAATGGTAACGGTAAAAGTCGGCCGACCGCCCGGTCGCCGAGTGTTCAAGGTTGCAAGGGTTTCGTCGGTGATCTCGACCACATTTGACCCTGACGCCGCTGATCTGTGAACCTCAAATTTATTTTGAAGCGAGTTCACTACAGCCGTAATCTTCCTTCCAAATGGTGTGCTTCTAGACTCAGCTGTTCCAGAGATATTTTGTGGGAGAAACCGCACCCCTTCCGCCTCTGGTGCGCGTTGTGTGGGAGGCTCCCCGACACCCGTAGTAAAGAATCCTACACCACCGGAAGTCAGGAAGGGTGCAGAATATTGCATGACATGTGCATGTCAGGGCAGTGCTCTCGATGCTAAAGAGTGTGGGAAGCCACCGAGGATGATGCCTGAGGAGCATGTGACTGGTGTGAGACGTGACCAGGTGGAGACATCAGCTTCTGCAGCCTGCATATATTGTCATCAGGACTTGAACCCACTCGAGGCACTGGCCTTTGTGTTTGAGCCCTAGTGGAACCGACGCGTGGCTAGAGGAGCACTGAAATAAGCCTGAAATCAACTGAAATGAATAGAGGTGCGTGAAAGTGACCTCTTGGTACAATCTGATACCCACTATCTGGGAGCTGGGATCTGAGCCTCATTGCAGACACCAGTGTCTCTAGCCATTTGGGATCAGGACAGCTGGATTAGGTTGAGCGGTATCGACGCTAACTCGTGGTAGCGGTGGAATTCCCATGGACAAAACGTCTCACAGCCGTACTGTATTAGGCTCACCTGGTATCATGTAACCCGCGTTGTGTACACTGTTCCCATAACCATTACACATATTTACCCGGAACAGTCCAAGCCAGCGAAGCGACTGATCGCCTTGCCGTAACATCTTTGACGCACATGATGCATTTTCACTGTTGAGCTGGATGTGAAGTGTGCTGACCGGGTGGCCGACGGCGGAGCCAACGGTTCATGACTAGGTGTTGTTGGACAAGAATCGTGCGACGAATTACGGGCGGCTGCAATTTTCTGCCAACGCCCGTCATCATAGTGGCCGACGATGCATCTTATGCTGTTTTTGGCATTGTGTAGCAAGTCACATGTCATGACAGAACATGAAACCAAAACCTTGGTTCCTTGTCCTCACCAGTTCCCTATGTAAAAAATTGTGATTTGTGCCAAGGCAACCTGAGGTCCAGCAACTGCATACCAAGCATATATATATATATATATATATATATATATATATATATATATATATATATATATATATATAAATATATAATATATAAAAATATATATAAAATATATATATAATAAATATATATATATATATATATATATAATATATATACATCATTCCAGTGTCTTATGTTACCACTTTATCTGTATTACCAAGTGCTGTGCCCGAAGTATATTACAATTCATCAAAGGTGTGCGTTTTGGCAAGAAAGGTAATTTTAAAAGTGCACACTGTATACATAATATGTAGTATGCGCAAGAGCTGCAAGTTAGTCGGCGAGCTAAGAATTGGTTTTCCTTCGTTTATCATCCTTGTGCTTTGTCAGGTAAGCATGTTACTATTTTTGCGAGCTATTTGTGGAACGATTCCTCGCGATTGGATAAAAAAGCATATTGAAACATTCTAAGTCGTAGACTTAGCATGTAAACGTGTTCCGCTGCCAAAATCACATAAAAAATGTCAATATATTCGGTGATCTGAATCTTATGCCCGTGTCTCATTGTAACCCGTGTACCTCATTGTACTTTACTGTGGCCAGTTTACCGATATATCATGGCTGCGACGATGACGCTGATTATGGAGATCTTTGTTTACGTTTTCGCAAGCGACATCAGCTATACAGCAGACTCTGTTCCAGCAATTCGAGCTCGCCACTACTTCTGGTCTAGGAAATTAGTGACGTTGAACAGGCAATAGATATGCAGGCGTATACCACGTCCTGGAATTATGAAATGTACTTGCAAAATAGCACCATTAAGGACTTGTTTTTATCATCCGGCGGACAATGTCTTGACTTCCTGAATTAATCTCCATGAAGCATCACAACATTCAACTGAAGTAGCTGCTACCTTTTCGCCATTCACCATTCCTGGTATCTTCGCCATCGCAATCTTGCCAGCATATACGGCGTTCATCTGTCAATGTTATCCTGTCCTCGAAATTTTCCCTATACTATTGCCAAATTGTGTAGACGTCATCAAGAGTTTGAACGTCTTCTCCTACTACTCTTAACTCGATGAAGAAAATGAATTCCGGGACACTGGATCTGTGAAGCGCCTTTTGGCGACGGGACAAGACAACCTGACTTTGTGTCGTTATTTTATCGATCCGTTCAGTATGCGGCACCCGGTTGGAGGGATTTGTAGCCCAATCCTGACAATTTCTATTTGATCACCTAACTGGCCAAGTCCAGCTCAAACTAAGCCCACCAACGTTGTTTTGTAAATCTTGCGTTTATGTCTTCGTCTCCTCCCTCCTCCGTTGCTCTCACTCACCTGTCCCCTCATTGCAGTTCCTCTTAGGATGGTGGGACGGTGCGGGTCACCATTACCTGTCCTCTTTCTTCAGGTAATTGGGATCAACTGTGAGGCCGGCATTCAGGAGTTCGAGAAGGTAGTGGATGACATGCCCATGAAGACAACGCGCACGAAGACCACCGCCTTCGTGCCTTCGTTCATGGAGACCTGGGTGTTCTACCAGATCTCACTATGCTGAATCCGCTCCGGTGGTCGGTACCGCATCGCCAAGTGCCGGCAAGTGCCAGCTGGGCAGCAGCCGGCGGCGGCCGCTGGTGATGAGGAATCTCGTGTGGCCGGCGCTGAGTCGGCAGGTCGTGGTGCCGCACACCCGTCACCTCGCGACGCCGGACGGCGCTGCTGGTGGTGAGGAATCTTTGCCGGCGCTGAGTCGGCGGTCTTGTGCCGCACACCCGTCACCTCGCGACGCCGGACGGCGCCGCTGGTGGTGAGGAATCTCGTGTGGCCGGCGCTGAGTCGGCAGGTCGTGATGCCGCACACCCGTCACCTCGCGACGCCGGACGGCGCTGCTGGCGGTGAGGAATCTCGTGTGGCCGGCGCTGAGTCGGCAGGTCGTGGTGCCGCACACCCGTCACCTCGCGACGCCGGACGGCGCTGCTGGTGGTGAGGAATCTCGTGTGGCCGGCGCTGAGTCGGCAGGTCGTGGTGCCGCACACCCGTCACCTCGCGACGCCGGACGGCGCTGCTGGCGGTGTGACGGCACTGGCGGTCCTGACGGCTGTCCCGTCGGTATGACCGTCAATTACTCCCGAAATGGTGCCGAAAGCCGCTACCGCAATTGCTGCCATTAAAGCAAATGCAAACATGCCCGTTTGCAATGCATTGTGTCTGCTCGTTGACCCATCGGATGTTTACGGACTGCTGAACGAAAACAGTTAGCCGATTGTGTGCAGAGGACGCTAGTGTGTAGGCTTGGCCCATCGAACGAATGCTGGTCGTTTTCTAGAGGAATTTGTATTTGCCGACGGCCTTGTGAGAAATATATATTCATTTTGGGAATTGTTCTCCTTTGTTAGCTTCTTTGAAAGGATTAGTGGCTGTCAGTTTGTTTTATCAATCGTCTGTCAGTTTTCATATAACCGAAGCGAACTGGCAGCACGCAATGAAAAGAATGTATCAGAGAGAAAACTTACTGTAAAGGTCTAAGGCTTGCAGGGTAGTTTTACTTTCTGTCGGTATTAGTGGGAATTCAGCGAAGGCTTCGATCGAGATGACGCTTCACTTTTCAGTGCCGACACAGTCCTAGCTAAATGCTGAATTTTCTGCATCCAATTACAAGTTCTTTATGCGTCTTGCAGTTCATTCGAGATTCTTGTGGTGTGAGAGCAGCTATGCTCGGTTTTTCTGTGATTTGTTTGAACTACTTTGGACTGGGTTTTCGTTCACGAAGTATGGAATGGTGATTGAATGGATGCGCCTGTGGCGGGGAAAAACTGTATCATATCGGATGAAATGCAATCCCGGCGAACCACGTAGAGTCAATAGGTACTTTCACTCAGCTGGTCGCATTGGTACATTATGGCGAGCACGTGCATACGCTATGCACATTTGGATATGGTTCATTAACAGTGAGAACGGCTAACCAAGCAGGATTTTGGAGTCTAGAAGAAGGCTTGTCATTTGATGCGGAAGCCACCTGATGTCCAAGCTCAATTATTTGTCACTGGAGAGCCGAATATGATAGTGGATTGTCGTTGCTTCCCAGCAGGCGTATTTTGAGGGATTAACCGCCTCGCTCAGCGGTGGCATCGCAGCGTGGGTTACGGCGCGGAGGTGTACGGCCTCAACCGAGCCCGAGCCGAGGCTCCGCTCGGCGCTCGGCTGCTTAAGCTATACAGGAGCTGATCTGTGGTCAAAGCTGGGGCGTCATGGTGTCACCGATCCCGGCTCGGTGGGATCCAGTGGCGTTGCAGATAGTGGTGCGGTTCGGTGGCGGTACAGGTACTGACCTGGTGGGCTCGATGGCGGTACAGATAGCGATCCGGTGGGTTCTGTAGCAGTACAAATACGGGCTAGATGGGTTCGGCGGTGGTGCAGATACTCACTCGGGGGTTCGATGGGATACAGATACTGCCTCGGTGGGTTCGATGGGATACAGATACTGCCTCGGTGGGTTCGGTGGCGGTACAGATACTAACTCTGTGGATTCAGTGACGGTACAGATACTAACTCGATGAGTTCAGTGGGGGCACGGATGCTAACTGGGTGGGTTCAGTGGCGGTACAGATACTGACTCGGTGGGTTCGGTGGCGATACAAATGTTGACCGGGATATTCGGTAGTACACATGTTGACCCGGTGTGGTCCGGCGGTGATGTGGCGTTTTCTGTGACGTGTGCACAGTCGGTCAGCGATGCGCTACTGAGGTCGGACGGTGTCAGTGAGTGTTCCGAGACCTTTATAATGGAATAGCTATCTGCGAGAGGCCAATCGCCACGGATGTGCCACGCGAGGCCAGTCGCCGCTCGTGAATGTGTCCTCGGCGGAGTCCCCGGTAATTGCGCCAGTCCTCGTGGGAGCGCCCAAAGTGTGCGTGTGCGCGGGTGGGGGGAGCGGTGGTCGGCAGCGGGCGGACTCGCTCCTGCCACCGTCAGATGACCTGGTGGCGCCACTCGTCAATCTTAAATGATGACTCATTAGATGTGGGATGTCGAAACGAGTGCAATGGGATATGGGAGTTTCCCGTGTAAACGGTGTCATTAACAATATAGCTGAAGTCCTTCAAGCTGGATGGTCGGGAAATATTGTACTCATAAGTGTATGCTTTGACTTGTTTTCGAATACACCTAACATGGGAACACCTGTGTTAATGGTAACGATAACGATGCCATGCGAACAATTGATATTGCATTACGAACCGCATAACAGGTCATTCCTTTACTTGGAATTGTGCTACGAAGTGTCTTTGCATCGCTATCCTTAGTGATGGACATGGGCATAATATAATACTTATCAACGACATACTTTTGAAAACATGGGATTGGGGTTTCATAAACACGCATCAGGAAGCACGATATGGACACCTCTGACAAGGATTTAGCTTTCAGGAAGTGGTGTATCCATCCTATTTTACGAATATTGTATCACTGCTACTCGTGGCAATGGAAAATACTTGCACTAGTAGTAGTTCAACCAGGGTACTAGGGCCTATTGAGGTAGGTCAAATTAGACAAGACTGGACATTTAATTTTAAAATGGGACAAATCACTTGCATAGCCGACTTCACCGCGCCATGTTCCATTCCGAAGAAACCGGATACTTCGCGGGTGCCATTCTGATCGTTGAAAGATCACTGCACAAGAAAATATCCGTCAACACATCTGGTCGGTTCTCAGCATGCAACATCTCCTGTCACGTCCGGACATGACACCTTAACGCGTCGTTGTATTTCTCAAATTTTTTCGGATGTTCCCAGTCGCACCGCAGAATTGTTCGTAGAATAACTGCACGAAAGCCCGCGCTAACCGCGTAATAAGAATTGCACGTCTACCAAGCGCACTTCTAGGCTCATGTTTTATTTTCGGAATTACATAAGGAGGTTCCATCGTTTCGGGACTTTCTATTCCAGACACATATAAATAGGTCCCTAACAATACTAATTGACGAATTGGTAGCCACAAAGATATGACGGCACTTCCTTCGGCGGGCCATGCAAGAGGCGGCCATATTGGCGATGATTCCGCGACTTGGGCCATGGGTGCGTAACCGTTTTATAGCTATGGAAATATTTAAGCACATTGAAAAGTGATATTTCATTGCATGTTATTAAGCTACTGTTTCAGTGCGAAATAATAGTCACTAAAGGTGAGTGACAGGACCTCCTTAATCATACAGCAACAGGCATCAGTTCGTTATGTGAATGTTCACGTTCGTCAATGTTCATCTTCATCTGTTTGTGGCCAAGGTAGTTTATTTGACATTTCTTCGGTATTTCTTCACGCCCTAACGCCGCGTCATCAATGTTTTTTCGGTCCACCGCAGCTTGTAGCAGTTCGTGCGGAGAAGGTACTTCCTCCATGGGAGACATCTCCGACGCAGCAGAACAGTCCAAGGATCCGTCCGAGAACTTCCTCACTCGGGTCGGAGCTCAGAATGAAAACTCCTCCCATCCTCGTCATGTCCTCTAAATTGGTGTACGATTGAACACTGTGTGTCCCTCGTGTTTGTTTGCTTTCTTGTTTTTAATTATGAACTAAGTTCTGGATCCTTTACGAACTATTTTACATTGGAACGTCATGGGCTGCGAACAGCACAAGTCGAGCCGAAAGTCGTTTTAAATAAGCACTGCCTTTCAGTAATATGCATCCAAAAAACCAAACTCATCAAGCTTTCAACTAAACCTTAAGGAATATGCAGTGCCTCGCAGGGACATGTCAGGCAGCATAGTTTCCCACGGCAGCATATTGATTGTCATCCATAATAGCATTCCCAGTACACTGTTAGAACCAGACACTTCTTTGCTGGCCATCGCTGCACGAACTCATTACAGCCACCATCCATTTACAATTTGTTCTCTGTGCCTGCCACCTGATGTGTTTCCAGCTCAAGGACTTAGGCGCTTGATGTCCGCGGCCCCTGTCAATGTCCATTGGCAGCCCGGGACGTCATCTGGGCGCTGATTTGGGTTCAGCAGATTATCACGACAGCAAGAAATGGTACTTTTCCGCGTACGTTCCTGACTAACAAGTATAAGTGAGTGGTGAAAATTATGCGTCATCTGAAACCTTGTTTCATGGTATTTCGATAATCATGGGAGAATTTCACATGAATGTGTTAGTTATTGTGTAAAATGGTGTTATTTAGACCCATGTCATATCCATCGACACTATTTAACTTAAGCGGGCCGAGCGACTCCGCGTTGGTAGCGCAGTTGGTAGCGCGTCGGTTTGCCGACTCGGAGGTAGCCGGTTCGAGCCTGGAGGCCGGCAGCTTTTTGTGCGCGCTGTGGGAAGTCCTTCTAATAAGCGACAGTGAATTAAGACACTGTTCACATGGGACGATTTTTTTCATAAAGATAAGGGAAATACGCAGATATTCTGCAAGTCTGGGGTTCTGCCACCTTAACTTTATGGTTGGGCACTTCTTCTAATCAGCCAGGCATAGGAACTACGGAACACGTCACCGCTTATGGCAGTGTCCAGGCCCACAGTCCCTTCCTGACACGGGCGGCGGACCATCGGGGGTGGGACAGGAGACAGGATCCCTGAATTTAGTCATTTGTGGCACTACGGCCAGTGCATTGCAAATATTGAGCTAAAAACTAACGGTTGCCCTTTCCATCTCACCAGTACATGCCGACCAACATTAGTCCCTGCTCCTCGAGGTGTGCCTATAATAACAGTACATGATTATCAAGATGACAAAACCAACAATTGTGCATGCTGCCGAACAGTCAAATAACTGGACCCGAGCTGGAGTCAGAGCGATGCCAGTTCTAAGCTCGGCTCCATGCCTTTTACGATACACGGCGAACACACGCCACCAGGACTGCGACAAGCATTGCTTTGACAGGAGCAGACGTTTGCTAAAATATTTCGGTGACAATCCTGAACTTTCTGGAGTGCCGGCGCAAAATGAAAAATCACGCTTTTCGTACCATGAACGCTCGATTTAGATTCGGCAACAACTTTGTGGAACCCGTAAGCGCTAAGACGAATTTTAGATGCCCGCATGAGGATTTCAGTTCGATTATCATGCATTGTCAAAGGCTTAACGCGGAACTTGGCAAAATTGGGGAAGCATCCCGGTTCATTCCCCACCGTGGCTTTGCCCATGTTCGCACACCGTTATTCGGCATTTTCAGTCGAAATGAATTGGCTGAGTCGCTGACGCCATGTGAATCAAACTTCTGTCATGCATGCAATAATGCATGGGTAACAGCAATTTCTATGCCAGACCAGCTCGGAAGCAACTTTAATCACAGCTTAATTTGTGGTTGGAATGGAAAATTACCACGTAGTACCACACATCTTTTGAATTAAATGTGTTCTACTTTAAACTAAAGAAAACATTCTCCTTTTAAAATATGATTTCTTTATTCGCGTCGTGCAACCTGAAATGCCACCCCGGTAGCTCAGTTGGTTAGAGCGCTGGCCTGTGCTGGTCTCCCCCTGTCCTGGCAACACAGGGTTCGAGTCGCTTCGCGCGCTCGCGTTTAGCCCCCGGCCGGGAGTGTGAGTTGGCAGCTGGCCCGATAAGGTCGAGGACGAGCTACCGGGCGGCCGTGTCGGTGTATTGACGGCACGTTAAACTTTCGATCAAAATTCTGCCGTTGAAAAGGAATTCGTGGATCGGGTGGTGGGGCGAGAGATCACCCGACGAGCTCTGCTTAGCAATAGAACCCTGGTTCCTAAACCCACCCCAGCAACAACTGGGACTAAATTTTAAATAAAAAATCACGCATTTTGCAGTACAGCACGACATAAATACGGCAACAAAAGTTGTTTATCAATCAGACTTTAAGACGATGAGCATGCATCTGGAAAAGACGAGACTGCCAAGATTGGGGAAGGCCGTCGCTCCCACTGCCGATTGTTTCTCGCTTGTGTACTCTGTGGTGGAAGTGAATGTGGATTTTTGGCGCATGGACTGCGTTCGTCATTTTGCGCACATGAATATATATATTCCGGCGCCCAGCAGGGTGCGTATTAAAACGACATGTTGGGGAAGCACAACGCAAGACATATATTAGAAGCAGGCACATGAAGCAGAAAAAGAACCTTGGGTTCATTTACGACGCAATTAACTGCTAGGCCATATAGCGTCGCCAACTTCTCAAACCGATTGGTCGCGGGTGGACTCGGTAATTCCGCTGGTTGCGGGACTCGAACCCATAATCTTGCGGTCAAAAGCCCAACACCCTACGGACTAGGCTACCGCGGCTCCACCAGACACGTGACATAAGAGGTTATCGGTAGAAGGTGAAGATAAGCCGCGGTACTTAATGATATTGCATTGCGGCAATACATTACAATACCTAACGTACATATCTGGCATATGTACGTACATATCTGTACATATCTGGCACCAGTACCAGTACACCAGTACGTACATATCTGGCACCTTATAAAATCGGACGAACTGGAAAGAATAGATGGAACATCCTCATCGTGATATCTGTGGCTGAGAAGAACTCGACATGCATACATACACAGACTACTCACGAACACCGTAGTGGGACGATGAGTACGTGTAAACCGACAGGCTACGCTCTACCGCCTTCACAAACACAGGCACATATCAGTTGTTGAGCTTGACATACACTCGGTGCGACTGCAACACGTACGTTTAGTCTCGTGTAATATTTGTGTAGAAAGTCCTGATATGCTGCTATATGATCAACGGCAGGTGATGCACCAATACGTCCAAACAATGAAAGATTCAAACACTGATCTGAATGTGGAGTATCGCCCAAGTGCGGCCCATACTTCGCAGTCGCTGAACAAACTGCTCGGCTTTCCGCTGCTGCCGTTTTGCGAGCTTGGCGACGTTCACCTTGTTCACCAGCCCGAGATGAATAAATGTCCGGATCCTCGCAAAGCACTTAATTATATTTTGTCTATGGAATTGAATCTGGATTCCAACACCTGGCGGAAACTTTCAATGACCTTTGGATGTCTGCTGAGATTGTTGGGTTCTTGGGCATGGTGAACACAAAACGCTGCATCCATCTCTCTGAATGTGTGGAAGAATTCCTCGGTGGGGAACGTCAGGCCGCTAAGGCTTTGGAGGTGAGTCCAGAACGCTTATCGTGGTTCATCTTCGGGATACGCAAATGGGTGCCCAGCGATCGGTCCGCTGGTTTCTTTCTGGCCATGGACCAGGCCACACATCATTCCCCCCCCCCCCACCGTCACGTTTAGCATTTAACATTCCTTCAATTCACATCATTATCTGATGTGATTTGAAGGAAGCTGATATTCATTTCAACGGGAAATGAAATCTCAGCAAATCTAGAAAAAAAAGTAATTTCACTCAAAAATAACATTAACATCATTCAACTAAGATTTTTCCAACACTAGGAAAACACTAATGTTGACAATGACAGTACATGCAATCCCCCACGCGATAAGACGTAAGAGGTTATGGAAAGTGTGGGGAGAATATGGAATAATATGGAAAATATGGAAAATGTGGGGAAATGGGGTTTTTGGTGGCTAACAAAGAACACTGATGTCACATTACAAAAATATCCTAACTGAATCTAACCTAAACAACTGATGTTGGACCTCCTAAAACATACTCATGTTCGGTCATCTAAAACCTACTGATATTGTATTCTGGATGTTGAACGTGATTCACGAAGGAAATGGTAGATCCGTTGTACCTTAATTACACACTCACATCAATTGTGCACGGTATATTAATTCACCTCGTGACATGGAAACTCAGTTAATGGAAGCATAAATTTTGTATCCTAGGCTGAATCTGTTATCCTTACTCCATGTAGAAAGGGCTGGCCATTATTCTGCTGGAATATCATGATACAAATATTAGAAATAGCTACATGAAATATATGTATTCATTTTTTGGGTATAATTAAACCTGGTTTTGGCTTTCCGTGCATGACTGCCTATCCTGTCTTCTTTTGATCTTTCACTACTCCCAAAGAGCCTTGTTCTTCATTCAACACAGTTTATGGAAAATTATTTTTAGGATACTGGGAAGAAGTTGCTAGTAAGCTTCAAGAATTCAGTCCATACATCTGTCTAAAAAAATGTCTTCATTTGGGCTTCTTATATATAAATATAAAGGTTTTTGGAATTTGTAGGATAGAATAGAAACAACAGTGTTTTTCCTGAAAAAGAGGTAGGTTAGGTTTGGACTGGGGAAGGATTGTGGTGATAACTCAACCAGCATCGTTGCATATGTGATATCAAAGATATTCAATGGATGACATTGGTTTGGATGCACTGTTTATACATTTAACATTATCCTTCATTACCAATTACCCCACTGAAAGGAACACATTTCACATTACTTCACTTACGAACTGAAAAGCATGCATTTGCGCTGGAATACAATGGTCATATCATCTTAATGACATTCAGAAACATGCATTTACAATTTTTTCTTCAAATGCCACCTCAACTAAAATGCAAATCTTCTTCTGCAGGTGCAATTGTAAAAAACTCACACAGCTCCAGCCTTGCCTCTTTTCAGAAGGGAACATAAATTAGCTTCCAATTTAAAAAAATCACATTCATGAACAATTCAACTGAAAATTGAGGAAAGCAATAAAGAAATGCCAAACTTATCCCAACCTCATTTTAGCTTTGCCTAGGTAAAAATGTGCAAAACGTCACTTGTAAACACTCCAAACTGCAATAATGAAACCTTAAATCACATCTCACACAGTACAGGTGAGAGTGGTCACATTTTAACCACATCAATCAACTTTGCATTGGAAAGGGAAATCAAGAAGTCAAATAAATTAACTAAAAAGCACATATTTCCCTGAAAATTTACTTTCAGGTCTGATATTTTTGGCAATTAAACCAGTATTTTTAGTGGCTACTAATAATTGGTACCACAACAGCTACAGTGAAGTAATCCTGCATAACCACTTTCATGTTCAGAATATAGCACAACACTACAAAACAATTATATGTTTTAAAGTAGCTCTATGTTAGTGGTTAGATGACTTTGATAGAGAGAACCATCTGAAAATGGATACCATCTTCATTTTTTGAAATTCAGTAAACAGTATAATTACTGGTTTGGCCACACAAAAGCAGCAGTAGAGCAATTTGTTCCATGCATTAAGTGTTTGGAAACTCCCTCTTACCCTACTACCACTACTGCCCAGCCATGATACAATGGGCAAGCAATTACCAAATTGTCCACAAGTTGGTGAATGGCACAGTATGGCATGATTACATATAGCACACAGAAACAATATGATAACTGACAGGGGATCAACGCACATGCTAACATTATCACCAGATTTCATCAATGATATGCTGACCAAGTTGACATTGTGGGTATAAGGCCTTAATTCACATAAATTTTCTGAGGTGTGTGTTCTCAATATCAACCACGCCATGGATAAATTAATTTTGCGGATGGTGCCTTTCGGTTCAAAGCCACCGGCACGCTAGCAGAATAAGATAGAATATTCAAGCTTCAATGAATGACTGATATGCTTTACAACCAACGGGGAAACTAATCGTGAGAAAAGCGCCATAATTGTGCTAAAATGAAAGCACCATATGTAGTATATTTATTGGTATAGTCCAAAACTAGAATATAATTCAGCAGTATTCTGGAATAAAAAAGCGCGTCTGGTATATGACGTCACTTGGCGTAGGTTTTGTCTAGTTTAAACTAACTATACTAGAACAGCCAACTTTGGAGTACCTGTTGTCTCTAGTTATCTTGGATGTCCGAGCTCCGCCCCCCCCAGTTTTAATTCCACGCCATTTTAGCTCGCATCTCACGGCATATGGATGGAGCGCAGTGAGCACTCGAGGGCGCCGTGTGCAGTCGTTGATGCGCACTGAATATCACCGTTTGAATTACAGAGACACGCACCAACATTGCATATTCACCTGGTATCACATCTGCATTGGATATAAGCCATGCTAGCACATGACACTCGGTTCCATTTTTCGAATGGTCGGTTGGCGAGCGTCCGCAGGGTATAGACCATTTTCTGGCGTGGCTCCAATATCGGGGCGACACGAACCTCCGATGAAGACCGCAAAGGTGCCATTAAAGATAGCGGACTGGACAGACTACAAAGAAATACTTAATGCGATTTTTCCACTAATACGAGGAGACCCTTAGCTGTAGAAAGTTTTACTTCGACACGACTCCAATGCAGTGTTAAAGTATTGAATTATCGTTAGGTGTGAGATGTCGAAACGAGTGCAGCAGGAAGTCGAAATCGTCATGGAAATGATGCTATTAAAAATTGTAAAGTCCTGTAAGTCTAGTTTTGAGACAATTGCCTACATATCACTGTTTGCGTTCGTCGTGTATTCAGAGGTGCCTAATTTGATGACACCGATATCAACGATAACGGTCGAACACCCATGCTATAAACTGCAGAAAAGCTTCCTGTGGGGGACACTGAACTCATAAAATTAGCCCACATCCTCCCCCGGTCATGTAGCGGCAGGTACCGCGACAGGAAATCATACCGGTCCGAGCCACAGTCGGCGGAGCTGTACCTGCTTGGTCCGCAGTGCTCCAGCCGGGCCGCCAAGGCCAGCGCCTAGTGTTTCCCCTCCCCTTCCGGTCAAGGTGCAGGGGACGAGTAGTTTTTGGGTAAGTTGCTCGTCTCACGATCGAAAGGTTGTGGGTTCGAGTCTCACCTGTCGCTACTCTTCGCCCGTGACCAATCGGCGTGAGGGATTGACTCAACCGACATGACTCAACCGTCGACGTGCCGTAAAACCAATAATCGCTACCGGTCAAGGTGCAAAGCTGCCCGACACCCTGGTACCCTGACGCGGCCCGGCGTGTCTAATGATGTGACCTCGCTAAACCACCGCCGCCGTCGGCCACCACTGTCTGGCTGGCGAAATGTCAGTGTCTGACGTTGGAAATGGCCGTTTTTGGTGTAGTGTGTGACAGCCTATTCTTGGAACCCTATGAGCAGGTGCGTGTGTGTGCGTGTACATGACTGAGAGATGACAGGTGTGTCAGTATATGAGTAGTATGACTGTTGTCTAACAGAACACACGTGTGAGTATAGCTGAAGTGGAATTACAGTGAGATGACTGTAATATGACTGTGAAGTGACAGGCCCTGTACTGGAGCAATATAGCATGTGTGTTTCGAGTGCAGGTGTCTGTGTAGTGTCAGAAGTGAATGTTAGGTGTGTCTGTAATGTGAAGTGTGAATATATGATTGCAGTTGTGCCTTGAATGTATGCCTATGATTATGAAGGTAGTGGTAATTGGGTGACTGCTGGATGAATGTTAATGTGTCTATGACATGTGAAATGTCAGTTGGGCTGTAGCGCCCCGAGTATGCTGGCTGCTTGTGTGCAGCGCAGTACAGCTAAGATCAGCAACTCCGGTGTCAGACGGAAATGATACGGTCCGGTGCCGTGGTGCGCGCGGACAAAGGTCACGGAGCGGCCGAGATTCAGAGATGACTGAGCTGACGTAATGCCTCTGATATCAGAGGCATTCCGTCAGACAGTGCTATCAGCTGGTGTGGAGTGCATCGGAGACGGGTATTGTTCTCGACAGTACAGAGCCGCGTGACGATTAGGTGGCCCTGGCATGGGGCCAAGGGCGGTGGCCCTGAAGTTAGCTGGCACACAGTGAGAGATGGATCGTTCACTTACCGCTGGGGCTTGCGCTCGAACACTTGTCGCCGAAGAGCGGCTGGTCGCCGCCGGCCAGCCGCCCGTGCTCCTCGTACCACGGTACACAACGACGTGGCACTCTCTTGGAATCGCTGTGCGACTGTTGGAGATGCAACTGTTGGAATACTTGAAAGATAGCGTGATTGGAAGACCGATCAGTATGAAAGTTGGAGGTCGTATGTGAACGCTGTCACCTCTTGGAATACCGGAACTGAGTCGGGATATATAAATGATGTGTCATGCGGTGACCGACGTTCACAAAAAACTGAGATGTGTCAGGATGAGACTATGTATGAAGACATGGATCCATAGATGTGTGGCGGCCTACTGGTGAATCGGGGTGACAAAGTTTAACCTGTCTCTGCCAAACGAAGCTGATGTACTAATCTGATATCACGCTGCTCTATTGAAACTTGAATAATCCATTGATTGATAATTAACTGCTCAAATATAAGTGCTGGATTGTGTGGTGCCTATCAAGAGTTGTGTTTGAATCAGGACTCTGAGATAGAGACTTAGAGATATTGAATTTATACATGGGGTTTTAAATATCGCACACTCGAGGTCATACAGACTTCACTGAGCCAAAAGGAAGTTGCCTAGACATGTTGCGAAAATGTCTGACAAGCTCTGGGGAGCAAAGCCTCTCTACAAATCCAGCGATGTATAACATTGCAAATCATAGGCAATCCCATCACCTGGAATTGCGCTACAGGATGTTCTTTATCACGAGCCCGAATCGGTTACGGCGAACATAAGCATGATACTTGAAAACGGAATACCGTTAGAAACGTGGGATGACGACTTCACAAAAACGGACCGAGAAGCACGATTTCGATAATCTTTCTTGAAGGATATCGATTGAGCAAGTGGTATATTCCACCCCATTTCGCAAATAATTTACCACTGCTCCAATGTGCATCAGCTATCATTCCGCGCACAACGAGCAATCCGCGACACAGTCCAGTGCCATGGCGGACAACACAATGCAGGTGCGCAATCGTCGCTCGTCAGAGGCCCTTTCGTCAATTTGACAATAATAGTAGTGCTGATAATTGCCTTCAGAGCCTTCAAACGTACCAGGGCTTGCACACGTCGCACCGTGCGAGAGGCGAAGGGAACCTCGTGGCGTGAATACGTTGGAAAGCTAAACTGTAATGCGCGTACATCGGGAGTTCGGTCACGTGGCAAAATAATATCCGGGCAGCTTAGTTCTGCTTCCCTTCCTGCATTACAACTGAGAGGCCAAACCATTCTCACCCATGTGATATTGCTGAGAAGATCGGCAGAGCGTGAGCCAAACCTAGCCGTGGAGAGAACATTGACCTTTAAATCCAATGATAGAAATACCACTGATGATTTGACGATTAACTTTTTAGCATCCGAAGAAACATCTTACAACCAACCACTTACTATGCACGATGTTTAGGCCGCTATTCGATAACTCTGAAACGTTTCCGAGGGATCGGATGGTCTCCGTAATCTATTTCAATCACATCTCCCTTTGAGCGATGTAGTAGTGCTGCTACGCACCTTTATTTCAATATATTAAAACGGTGACTTATCATCATCGTGGAAAAATTCAATCGTGGTCCCTATGATTAAACCGAGCAAGACCGGCACGAGCCCACACCATTCTAGACGAATTTCTTTGAGATCTTCTATGTTCAAACTACTAGAGAAAATGATCGGTTTGCGACCCTTCTGGTTTTTGGAATCGCAATATGTTCTTGTGGCTCATCAGAGTTGTTTTATCGCGTGTCCTGGAGTACCTCTGAAAATTACGCGCACTGGAGGGGAGGGCGAATTCCGCCCCTACCCCTAAGATCTCTGCTCCTATTAAAGCTGGCGCAACGAATTTCCCAGGGTGGATGTGGTCGGTAGTGAGCTCTATTATGTGCAAATTTCATGACCTTAGGTAAAATAATATATATCTTAATAATAATAATTTGCCTAATAATAAGAATAATAAATATAATAATCTTCAAGGTCAAATGAGGTCAAAATATCAAAATGTTCTCGTTTTGCGTGGCCTGGCTTGTCATAGTTATGGATCGCTGTGGTTGTGTTTAGATGCTCCAAAATGGGCATCGATTATGTTTTGGACATGTGGGCGGAGTGGTGTGGATTTGGAGTGGTGGGAGGATTTCGCCCACCCCCTCAGGGCACGTGTTAAAAAATAACCAGAGCACTGTTGCTCATAGTTTAGCATCAGACACGGGAGTTTGTGTGGTTTTTCGAGCAAAGCGACAAATTGGAGCGGTGTTCTTTGATATCGAGAATGCTTACCACATGACATGGCGTCATGGAATTCTTAATCTTTTAGTATGCAATAAGCAGATCGATGGGTTATGCAAAACTTTCTATCTGATCAATACATCAGTGTGCGTGTTGGAAGTAGCTATTGGACGTCATTCGAACTGAAGAATTGGATTTTACAGGAAGGCGTTTTATGCGCAGCTCTATTTTCAATCATGATTAATGACATCGGTAATGCCTTACCAAATTGCTTGCATCAATCACTACATATAGATGACTTTGCCATCTGAACGCAACTACATGAGCCCCAGAAAGGCAACTTCAGCTGTCTGTAGCGAAGCTCGAGAAGATGAGTATGCTGAATGGCTTTGAATTACCTGTGATGAAAACTGTACCCTTACATTTATCTCATCAAAACCGGACTGGACTGCTGACGCTGACATGCAGGCATGGTGGGCCATGACTCCCCAGTCGTACATAATTGTAATATCTCACTTTTTCTCAGAAATACGATTCGAGTCTATTTACGCACCAAGATGAAATTGAGACTCATTACTGACACCTAGGGATGCATAAAAGACATAGTACGATTGAAATATATGCGGGCGCATTATGTCAATGAATTGGTCGACGCGCCCTTAGACCAGAATAATTACGTTACTAGCTTACTAACTAACTAACTAACTAACTAACTAACTAACTAACTAACTAACTAACTAACTAACTATTAACAAACTAACTAACTAACTAACTCGAGAGGTTGCAACTTCGGCAGCGCTGCGAGCGCCAACTTACGTGACTTTGACTGCCATGAAATCCAACGGACTTATGCGGGTTCTATGCTCCCCTGTTAGCGGGGTGAAGGTTCCTACGCTTTTGGTGGGGCCTGGACTCCACAGTATTCGCCTTGGCCCACAAACGTCTTGCTCAATTGACATAGAAACATATGGGATTGACCGGCGGGCGTGTGTAGGTCCCGCTCCGTGCCCGGCGGGCGCGTGTAGGTGCCGCTCCGTGGCCGGCGGGCGTGTGTAGGTGCCGCTCCGTGGCCGGCGGGCGTGTGTAGGTCCCGCTCCGTGGTCGCCGGGCGTGTGTAGGTGCCGCTCCGTGGCCGGCGGACGTGTGTAGGTGCCGCTCTGTGGCCGGCGGGCGTGTGTAGGTGCCGCTCCGTGGCCGGCGGGCGTGTGTAGGTGCCGCTCCGTGGCCGGCGGGCGTGTGTAGGTGCTGCTCCGTGGCCGGCGGGCGTTTGTAGGTGCCGCTCCGTGGCCGGCGGGCGTGTGCAGGTGGCGCTCCGTGGCCGGCGGACGTGTGTAGGTGCCGCTCCGTGGCCGGCGGGCGTGTGTAGGTGGCGCCGGCTGCCGCCAGGTGTCCTGTATTGACCCGCAGCTCACATCGGCCGTCACTCGCCGACAGACCACCCGAGAGCTGGCGAGAGCAAACGAGAGTCGACGACAGCCAACTGGAGCCGACGGAGCGGCTAAAACCGTCCAGGCTCTCGGCTTTGGTCGTGGTTCGCGGCTGGGGCAGTGGTCCCCGACCCTCCTCACCACAGCTCCGGTCATGGTCTGCAGCTGAGGAGTTCCCGACCCTCCTCACCACAGCTCCGGCCGTGGTCCGCAGCTGAGGAGTCCCCGACCCTCCTCACCACAGCTCCGGTCATGGTCTGCAGCTGAGGAGTTCCCGACCCTCCTCACCACAGCTCCGGTCATGGTCCGCAGATGAGGAGTTCCCGACCCTCCTCACCACAGCTCCGGTCATGGTCTGCAGCTGAGGAGTTCCCGACCCTCCTCACCACAGCTCCGGTCATGGTCTGCAGCTGAGGAGTTCCCGACCCTCCTCACCACAGCTCCGGCCGTGGTCCGCAGATGAGGAGTCCCCGACCCTCCTCACCACAGCTCCGGCCGTGGTCCGCAGCTGAGGAGTCCCCGACCTTCCTCACCACAGCTCGGTCAGGTCCGCAGCGAGTCCCGACCCTCCTCACCACAGCTCCGGTCATGGTCCGCAGCTAGGAGTCCCCGACCCTCCTCACCACAGCTCCGGTCATGGTCCGCAGCTGAGGTCCCCGACCCTCCTCACCACAGCTCCGGCCGTGGTCCGCAGCTGAGGAGTCCCCGACCCTCCTCACCACAGCTCCGGTCATGGTCTGCAGCTGAGGAGTTCCCGACCCTCCTCACCACAGCTCCGGTCATGGTCTGCAGCTGAGGAGTTCCCGACCCTCCTCACCACAGCTCCGGCCGTGGTCCGCACCCCCTCTGAGGAGGAGTTCCCCCTCCTCACCCCGCCGTGGTCCGCAGCTGAGGAGTCCCCCGACCCTCCTCACCACAGCTCCGGTCATGGTCTGCAGCTGAGGAGTTCCCGACCCTCCTCACCACAGCTCCGGTCATGGTCCGCAGATGAGGAGTCCCCGACCCTCCTCACCACAGCTCCGGCCGTGGTCCGCAGATGAGGAGTCCCCGACCCTCCTCACCACAGCTCCGGCCGTGGTCCGCAGCTGAGGAGTCCCCGACCTTCCTCACCACAGCTCCGGTCATGGTCCGCAGCTGAGGAGTTCCCGACCCTCCTCACCACAGCTCCGGTCATGGTCTGCAGCTGAGGAGTTCCCGACCCTCCTCACCACAGCTCCGGTCATGGTCTGCAGCTGAGGAGTCCCCGACCCTCCTCACCACAGCTCCGGTCATGGTCTGCAGCTGAGGAGTCCCCGACCTTCCTCACCACAGCTCCGGTCATGGTCCGCAGCTGAGGAGTCCCGGACCCTCCTCACCACAGCTCCGGTCATGGTCCGCAGCTGAGGAGTTCCCGACCCTCCTCACCACAGCTCCGGTCATGGTCTGCAGCTGAGGAGTTCCCGACCCTCCTCACCACAGCTCCGGTCATGGTCTGCAGCTGAGGAGTCCCCGACCCTCCTCACCACAGCTCCGGCCGTGGTCCGCAGCTGAGGAGTCCCCGACCCTCCTCACCACAGCTCCGGCCGTGGTCCGCAGATGAGGAGTCCCCGACCCTCCTCACCACAGCTCCGGTCATGGTCTGCAGCTGAGGAGTCCCCGACCCTCCTCACCACAGCTCCGGTCATGGTCTGCAGCTGAGGAGTCCCCGACCCTCCTCACCACAGCTCCGGCCGTGGTCCGCAGATGAGGAGTCCCCGACCCTCCTCACCACAGCTCCGGTCATGGTCCGCAGCTGAGGAATCGCCCCCGACCTTCCTCACCACAGCTCCGGCCGTGGTCCGCAGATGAGGAGTCCCCGACCCTCCTCACCACAGCTCCGGTCATGGTCCGCAGCTGAGGAATCGCCCCCGACCTTCCTCACTACAGCTCCGGCCGTGGTCCGCAGATGAGGAGTCCCCGACCCTCCTCACCACAGCTCCGGTCATGGTCCGCAGCTGAGGAATCGCCCCCGACCTTCCTCACCACAGCTCCGGTCATGGTCCGCAGCTGAGGAGCCGTTCCCGACCCTCCTCACCACAGCTTCGGCCAGGTCTCCAGCTGAGGATTCGTCCTACTCTCCACTGTCCCCACCCTCTGCCGCTTATGAACACACAAGGACGTTGGTAATCGAAGCACCCTGAAGACACAAACCTCCGTCGCGTGTAACCCTTCTGCTCAACATGCCGTTTCTGCGACCTCCCACCACTCGCCGTGACCTATTCCTGTTACTCATGTTGCTGGTCGTGGTGCAGGCCGTGGTGCGAACCGCCGAGCCTGCCGTTCGCTCGCCCGACGCCGGGATCGAGGTCGCAGGGATGCGCGTGACCTTGTCTGAGGTCAATCGCCCAGACCGGTATTGGTCTCGTCTGCTCTGACCGACCTGCCAGCGGCCGCCACGGCCAACCCCGCCCACCGAACCCGGCGCGGCAGGCGCGTACCCGGGTCCCGCCGCCGGGAGAGCAGGGGTCAGCGTTGGGTCGAAGGTCAGCAGACAGGAGCGACCCCAGGCCTCTTCACTGGCCACATCGACATCCTGAGTTTTAAGTCGAAGATACTGTAGCTCTTCCACGAGCTCTCACTAGGGCTGATTGGAGTATGGTGCTTCTTAAATATTTATTTATAGCTGTGACTGAGAAGTGTAAGCGTTTTCTTAAGGTGTTTGCTCCCATGGTTGACGCTCATGCCCCGCTTCAGTCGATGCGCCTGCACAACCCTAGCACCCCTGCAGTGACAAGCGGCACTGATGGTCCTGTGCGGCGCCACTGGCAGACTCTAGCGCATCACGATCGTGGCTCCGACTCCTAAGGGGAGTTGAACGGACATGTGCGCTCGGCGAATGAGAACTTCAGTAGACCATGCTCCCAAAAAATGTCCGCCGAGATATTCGAGCAAAAACAGAACATAATTAGAGATAAGGACCATCAAAACCAAAAATATTGACCACCAAAACCAATGCTTCAGTGGGTGGTAAAGGTTCACCATGGTATTGTAGAGCTATATGTTAATGAATCGTTCAAATACTATTTGACCCTTTCAACTAAGTAGATAGTGAAATAATGTTCTTTTTTCATTGATTACTGCAATTGGGAAATGCCTGTGTTGTTATATGATGCCGTTTTATTCCTACTTTAGTTGCATGCATTTTTTAACGCTTTATATTCCCACAACTCAAATTATGAGCATAACATAGGAACTGAGCCATTGGTATCTTCTGGGAGGATCTTTAAATGATGATAATGGATAATTCGCCTGTGGTACATACGTGTATATTTCCCTGCGTTTATATTTCGAACACTAATATCCATTTATGTTTTATCAATCGGCCAAAGATTAAGCCAGAGTTCTCACTGAAAATTGGTGGAGATCATGTTGACTAACCGTTCCTATGATTCCTGAGAAGCTTTACGAGACATTTCATGAATGACGGCACAGGAGTTGTATTAAATTTTGCATGCATAAGCACATAAGCCCTCTTTTGTAGGAGCAGCCAATGTCTAGATATGACACGTTTCTCGAATGTATTTGCGCGACCAAAGTGGAGGCCTGAGGGTCCTGAATCCTGCTTCATTATTTCGTTCATGTGTTAAAAATAGATAAAGTAAATAAGGAATTTCCTAGACCGCAAAACTGAGCGGCAGGAATCTGTCCTTTTTTGTTGGCATGGGGCTGACCGATCAAGATTATTAGTCTACCCTCCCTTGAACGGCCCCTGTACTGTCCCTGTCTTCCGGTAAACTCAATTAATGTGAAAATATAAATTTCGGCTCAATATTGAACTTTTTTTCGAGACAAATTCGGGAAGCGGTATAAGTCGGAACTCGAATGTTGCATCCGAATCCAAGAAATTCTTTCACATTTGGTCCCAATCAGTGTGTTATTTTATTTTTATTTTTATTTTTCCTCCCTATGACATTGATGCCACCTTTCGCAGTATGTCTCAAGTAACGTGTTTGAGACATAAATATGGTGTTGAAGCGGAATTTTAGGGATCAACTATAAACATAAACAATCAAGTAATGATGTATTGTAATGTGCATCTATTGCGCCCATGTTCATGCATCCCTAAAAGCAAAAGTTGTTCCTCCGGTTCATATCATAGCATGCCATTTCTCGTATGTGGCAGTGGTAGCGCTTCCCGACACCTTGACATATCGACTTGTTTATCTTCTGATGCACATCCTTTGTTTTTTGCTCCGTGTGGCAATTTCGGGATTGTTGCCGATGAGCAAGAAAGTTAGTGCACGCTGTCGACGCACGCGTAATCAACATCCCAAGCTTGCTAATTCCAACTGCTATATATATAGCAGTTGCAATCGAAGTCATATATGACTTCGATTGCAAATGAGCTTTCTTTTTCAAGAGTTTCCTGAGCCCTGGTGAGTGTCCGTGAAATACGTCATCAAATGCATTGTATGTCTGCGGTATACTTCAACCCCTCCAAACTAAGTTTTTCCTCCTATGTTTTCCATCTGTCGACCGTAGTCCACTGGTTTGTTGTGTCTCATTCAGATGAATGCACGCTCCTGTTCTTGTTCACTATTCCGATATCTCTACAGAGTTGACCGCGCAGTCGATGCGCCCTTAAACACCAATATCTAACTAACAGAGTTAACCGAAAATAAATCCATCGCATTTTATGCTTGCAAAATCTTTCACGTTCGCAATAGTTGGCAGAGTCACTTCGATAGACTGTTATCAAGCGCCACCAAGGTGTCCGCTGGTCTGTGCTGCCCTGTTCTGTGACTGCGTCTTCTGCGACCTGTTCATGTGCACTTGGTGTTCGTTTTCGGCCACATGAATGCCGCATGGTTCGTTTTCGAGATCTCTGATAGGGGAATAGAGTGTCTCCCACCCCGACCCCCAACTTAGCTACTTCGCGACCCAACCTAACAGAGGTTTTCGATTACCACTTGATATGTGGCTGCTGCCACATATCAAGTGGTAATCCACTAGCCAGTGGCTAGGACGTTCACTAGCCAGTGGCTAGGACGTTCACTAGCCAATGTCTGGGTAAAGTAGGTTTTCCTGATGTCTGCAAGTGTCTCCAAGTCGTCTGCAGTGATGCACTCTGTTTTCGCCCTTCTGAATGTGGTTGTCCAGCAATGACCTTACGAGCGCCGTGTAGCCGATTTGCGCCGGTGTCCGTTGTTTATGTCCCGTATTTGTGGGCTGTCTCAGGGAGCGACGCTCCTCTGAGGCGATCTGTTGACGTACCACATGCTCCCCGAGTCGTGCATCCTTCAAACTGTCACGAGCCGCCGCCGATCGCCACAAATCACCGCCTCCCCTGGTTCGGTCGTTGACCCCGGTCTAGCCATGAGATTTGTGGATATCGGAACGGACCTACTGTGGGATCGGCAGATCTGCGATTGCCTCTACTGTTAGATCTGCCGATCTGGAGGACCAGTGGATCTTTTGTTGGGCAATGTAGGTTGGTCGATTAATCTGCAGTCTGTTGTTCTGCTGGATAGGCCGATCTACTATTTGTCATACTTGGGTATCTGTATATCTGTATTTTGCAGCTTGGAATGTGTTGGATCGGCGGAACTGCTGACCATGCTGTGGGATCGGTGTATCTGCCGCCTGAGGACGTTAGATGGGCGCACCTGCTCACCTTACTGAGTGATCGGTGATCTACAGTATGTGTGTTAGATCGGCGGATCTATTGATCATACTATGGGCGCTGCATGACCTCTGCAGTCGATGCGCTCCTAAACCCCAATAACTAACTAACTAACTATTGATCATACTGCGGGGTCGTGGATCCGTACTCTGCCCGTGGGGCCGACGACGGATCCCTGCAGTGATATCGATGTCAGCAAGCATCCAGGCGCAGTCGGCGCATTCCAACCACGCGCTGGTTGTTTGTATTGGGGCCATTATTAGCCGTCCGGCGAATCACGATGTCACGCAGACGACTCCCAGTGTTGGCGACCCTCAGTCCGCGGGAACACGATACAGCCCACTCACGGTGCTCAGTGTTCACACCACACACACACACACACTCACACCACCGACACGCTCACTCATCTGGGTGAAGTCATTGGCACCATCCACTGGCACAGCACGTCCACTGGCACAGTACGTCCACTGGCACGGCACGTCCGCTGGCACGGGACGTCCGCTGGTATGACTGTGGCACGGCCGGGACGCCGCCACACGCACGCTGACTAGACTCGCGCGGGACCAGGCGACACGCCTTGGACTGGGCTGGAGCGACCACCACCTGGCCGCAGCGGACCACGGAGGCGTGACTGACTGACCGACGGCCGTGCTGGCCAGGTAGCAGATCACGAGGTCCCAGGTCATGCTCAGGTCAATCGGCGACTGGCAAGCCATGATGGATGCATCTAAAGTGCAGATATCACCGTGGGCGCATATACGTATATCCATGTATATATATATATATATATATATATATATATATATATATATATATATATATATATATATATATATATATGGATCACAAGTGACCCTGTGAAATATTACAGAAAATGGTAGCAACGGTTCCGGGTCAGCACAAACCGGCCACAAACCACAACTTGTCGCAATTTCGTAATAGAGATTCCAATATAAAATACGTCACTGAGAACGCGTGCACATCATGAGGAGTGCATCAAGTGCATGCACACGCTTGGGATGCTCCATGGAATCCTCCGATGTCGGACGTCCATGATCAGGTCGTCCTGTCGTCACCTGGGTGGAGCTATGTCCTCCGCAGAACACCCATCAGGCTCGGGGGCACCCCGTCCGTCGGCCGATATATATCCATCTCGAGAAGGTCGCCCTGCCTCCTGGAAAATGAGTCGGATTCGTTATGTACCGTGCTTGCTGTACATGTGAACTTCTAGCTTCTGGCACTCTCACTCTTGTATCACATAAAATAACTCGTGTGACATTAGAGTGCCGCGAAAAATTGCCAAATTCGTAAAATTAGTTGTGGAATTAACTTTTTGATGGCCAAATTGTCTCGCAAGCCATTTGTATTTAGCTTACGCCTATGGGCCCAATGGTTCACCTTCAGCCTGATTGGGGGAATTCAATTATTGAGGAGGCCAGTGGCCCCCTTGGCATTTGCAAAGTGACACTACTGGTCCTCCGTGAAATCTCACTGCCCAAGCAACGCGCAATTGATCAATTGAAGCACGGTCTGACTGTAGGTCCACAATGAATACATTCCTACAGCATGAGACCCCACTGGTGCCGTGGGTGCAACGACTGGCGGTACTGGTGCAGGACGTACTCACATCCCCTTATTCCGGAAAAGCACACGCGTTTCATACATCTCTGATTCAGATGCATCGAAAATAGAATGCTTAACTCTTCCCCATGTAATGTTCGTTGTTGTCATGGCTGCCGATGCGCACCAACGTTGAGGCTGAAGATGAACTGGAGCCTAAGTGTGTAAAATAATAATTTCATATACTATGTTTAATTTAGCGATACTACTTACACACCAGATGCATGGTTGACGCTGGAGTATTTCGTAAGATGGGAGGCAAACTTTTATCCGACTATTCAATATTTTCGTTCAATGCAATGGAATTTGAATGTTTTACTCATAATTATTGAGGACATAAGACAGGCTGGATAAAACTAGCAATAGTGTAACCTCAGGATTGGTAATGTTTTCCACCTGTGTATTTGTGCGTCAAAACAGGATAGTTTTATCAAGACAATACTGACTTGTGCCATTGCATTGCGTGCATGGTGAACCCACTTTAACAGGCTGGGTATATGTATGTTGTCGCGATGGGAACCGCATGCCGAACAAGATTTTCTTCGACAATAGGACATTTCAAGTGAATTGAGCTTCCCAGTCCTGGTCTTTTTTCCTGCTAATTATTTTGCAGCCAGCTAACGTAGAACACTGGTTTCTAGATAACTATGCTCCGATTCTATCAATGCCAGTTTTTGTGCCAGTTTCGCTCTGAATGGTTTACTACTTAGCACTTGTCTGCTGCTAATTTTTTCCAATACTACTGCAAGCACTTTTCCATCTTCAAGGTCTTCGGTTTGACTATTATGAACGCTATGCTAGTTTTTCCAAACAGAAGCGAGCAATATTCCATCTTCAATGTAGTCGATCTAACTATTCTCAAGCAAATATGTGGTGCTTTCCTTGGCACCCGTGAATACGGCAGTTTAATCGCACCTAGGTACCCAACCAAAGACGCATTGTGTTGAACCACGGCTTCCCAACTGGTATAGTGAGCGAGTCAGCCGCATTCGCCTGAAGGCCCGGTTTGTCCCAGATAACATCAAAGGATGGATGTCGAACGTGACAGTTTTGGGAGAAGAAAAGACATTGTTTTAGCCACCCTGGACTCGTGGGCCAGCTTGTGTCGCCCACCTCCCACGTGCATTGCTGGCAGGTGGACTGGGAAATCCCGCCGGTTGTGGTATTCGCACTCACATCTGGTAGGATTGTTGCATATTCACCGGCGGCCAACTGGCGTGAGAAATAATTCCTAATTCTCTGCTTCTCACGGATTTTGATAGAGCTGCCATAGTGCCAAGCTGATCATACAATTTTCACAGGTTGGCGCGAAGAAGGAAGGGGTACTGGAAAAGTAGTACACCAGAGAAAACATTGTCTTTGGGCGTGAAACCGTGCAGTATGTAGGTGATTGAAAAGCAGAACCTATGGTTCGCACGCACACTGCTTACAGTGAACCCGGGACATCAATCAAATGGCTGGGTTAAAGAAACGTGTGGCAGAATCCCCCTTCTTCTAAAGGTGTACGTTGGTACGACCATAGTCCCTTGAGAACAATCCTTGTCCTTACCAGCACCCGCTTGACGAATCCCAAGGAACCTAAAGTTTTACTGTTTTTCTTCTTTATGCTCGCATTTTTCACTTTTCAGTCTTCCTTCTATTTTTCGTTGTCAAGAATGACAAGCCCAGCGGCCAAGTTAGCGGTGCAAATAAATGAGATACTCGAGCGCCTTCGTGCTTGGTTTCAGTTCTTAATTCAGGAAAGTGTTCACGGGCAGGAGGAAATTTGGAGCACGCCTACAGGGAATTATGATTAATGGTCTGTTTTCTTCAGAAACTAATGAAGAGGAATTTTGGTGGCGTAGGGCGCTTGACACAGGATGGTATGCCATGCTCGCCGTGCGCCGTTTGTTTGTTTCCTACGGCATACTCGTGCTGATCAGTAGCCTATTAATCCTCGCTCATGTATTGCATTTTGCACTCTCCTGATTACAGGGGAAGAGATTGCGGCCATTGAGCTTATCTTAACAGAACATACGTTGGACAAAAGCCAGTATGTTCCTGGGGATTGCGGTAGGGAGTCGAACTCTTGATCTCGTGGGTTCAAGTCCCACAACCTGCGGAATTACCGAGTGATCGGCGACAGATACCGAGTCTTCGGAGCTTGAGGTTCCCGTCACTACAGGATCTAGCGATTCAATGCGTTGTAAAGTAACCCAAGGCTTTTTCAGTGTGTTGCACGTGATACACCCTCGCGATTGATACCCGATAGCTATACTGGAGTTGCTGGCTGATCTCCCAGGTCAGTTCGGAGATACTTTTTACACAAATATCGAGAAGTTTCATGTTGAATTGTTCGCTGCGTAAAAACAATAACAAACACGAGCTTGAAATGGCTAGGACAGTACTTTTCAGTATCGCAAGATTCTAACGATGTATACTGGTGTACCAGCCATGCACGAGTACTCGCCTGCTGCATCTTACTCTTGGGTCAGGGTTCAGATGAATTTGAAATATTAAGTGAGTTGAAGTATGAAGGATTGTGATGTTCTGGAAACTACCGAAAAGTAACTGGAACGCTGGTGTCTTATAACTGGGTGAACATTAACTCTAATGTCAGTGTTGGCATCAAAAGTAATTCCTAAACCAGTAAGAAAAAGTTCATTTAAGGCTGACTTGCAATGACCTGAAATGACCTGGAAGAGGTCAGTTTCCCATGTCAACAGGGCAGTTGAGTTTACCATCACCTTATCGAACCCAACATTGGCTATTATGGGGCAATAGTTGAAATGAGCAGCCTACGATTCGTGAGTTTGTCAAAAGACATCCCAACAAACTCAATATTATGATATGGATCAATAACCTAACATCACATTTCAAATATATCCTTCATAACCCGCGCCGTCTTCAACTGCCCCTCAGGTTTTTTTCGTGGATAGTGAACGAACCGCGTGAGGTAGCGCGCCGAAATTTGGCATAACTTTTTCCACATCAATTTGACATGTGTCCAACTTTTGAAGACAGATCATCTTGGGTCAAAGAGTTAGTGTAGGTCAAGTGAGGTCACCTCCAAAAAAAGTTCAACCAGCCGTCACCCTTTAACGGATGCAGATACTGTAATTAAACTTCCAGCGTTTGCTTATCTTTAAGGATGCAACAAAACATACGGGAGGAATTTTTTCCCGTTTTTGACACCCTTCCTATTTTTGCATATTTGCCTATTAGAGTTCAAATCGAAGATTCTGGCTAAAGTGAGCATTTTTTTTTGTGAGGGAAAGTTGGCTTCGAACAACGTGTTTCGGTCTGCTATACCTACTAGAAAAGAAAAATGAAATGAAACTTGAAAACTCAAAATTTTGAAAGGAACAAAATAATAGGGGTGGTCAAAAATTGTATGGTCCCGATCGACTTCGCTATCATTTTCTTATTCCAAACAATTTTAGTTTTTAAAATATCCCCAAAAATGAACACTGAACAGAACAATGAGCCAAGAACAGAATGTAAGTCCTGAAAATATAGGCCCCCTGGTGACGTCTCTTTTGCGGATTTTTTTTTAGTGGGGACCCGGGCCCTACTCGTCGAGCGCTTACCGATGACATCTCTTTCGTTTTCGTGCGACGCTTAGTTTGGACATCAGAGTGGGGTTACTATCCGCCCCCCCCAGAGACTGGGTGTGAGGATCAGACCGGAGAGACGGGACGGGATAATGTCGTGAAAGATGCCCCATCAGATATGCCACGCGTCGATGCAATAGCGTGTGCCGTTTTCCCGTGGTCTCGAAAAAAAAAAAGGGTTTTCCCCAGCACTACCGCACGTGTGAGCGTTAAGAACGAACTCCGAACGCTCAGTAACACCGCAGCGGACGTCTGACAGTGTTTCAGCACAACCACTAAGGCAAGTTTCTGGCGCATACTGGATCAAGCATAATACATTTTCGAAACCAAAGTTCATCGCACTGCCATTACCTTTACCAGTCAACGCTCTTTCTCCGTGCAAAGGATGCAAAAGTACTTCCAGAAGAAATTGTTTAACACTGTCAGATTAATTGTTTAACCCTGTCTCTCCCGTCAGATCCTGTCTCGGGGAGGGGGTCGATAGAGACCTCCCCCTAATCCCCAACGTAAACGTCACACGAATGCGAAATAGGTGTCATAGGAAAGAGCTCGAAGAGTAGGGCTAGACGCAACTCACATAATTTTCCACCCAAAAGGTGACGTCACTAGGGGCCTAGAGTTTCACGACGTACGTTATGTTTGTAGCTCTGGGTGGTTCATTTAGAGATATTTTTTATAAAATATTTGTAATTAGAAGAGGAAAGCGAAATCGACCAGGACCATGCAATTTTAGCCACCCAGAAAAAAATGGGGAAAGTTTAAAATTTTAGTTTTGAAGTTTTCTTCAATTGTCCTTTTCTGTTGGGTAGTGGATCGAAAAAAATGTTGTTCGGAGTCAACTTGCGCCAATAAAAATGCTTACTTGAATCAGAATTTTATATTTTAACTCTAATGGGCACATACAAAACTAATAAGTAATAAAAACGGAAAATGAAACATTCATCTGGTGCGTTTTGTTGCATCGCTAAAGATAAGTAAACGCTGAAAGTTTTATTAAAATAGCTTTATCCGTTAAGGCGTAAGGACTGGTTTAACTTTTTTGGAGGTGACCTTACTTGACCTTGATTAACCCGTTGACCCTAGAAGAGCTGACTTCACAATTTTTACATAGCATGCCAAATTGATGTGGGAAAAGGCATGTCAAATGTCGGCGCGCTGACGTGCACCGTTCTTTCACTGTCCGCGGAAAACCTTAGGGGGTCGTCAACGACCCCTCCCCCGAGACGGCGCGGGTGCAGAAGGCACGAAATGTAAGAAATAGGTGTGGATTAGGTGCAAAGCGTCGTGCTGGAAAGTGCTGGTTTCAGGGGCGTTCACTTCTGAAAGTTGTTGGGTAAGTCGGTGGAATGCATGGAGACAAAGGATGGGCCGAAATGAATTGGCGGGGGCACACTCCATAGGGTGCCATGGTAAAAGTTGAAATTATAGGTGGAGGGGGAAAAACCAACATTGAGAGGGTATTTGCCCCATCTAAAGTATACAAAACAACACCCATGGCTTGTTTGGAACATTGGTAGCGCAGATTCCCATCTTCATGCCGATGTTCCCTGCTGACGTACACATCCAGCGCAGTCGCACAGTTATCTGAGCTTAGCCTGATATTTCTTGTGAAGCGCTCGTTTTTGATATTTTATTTTTGACAAACATGCCTTAAATCACATTTTCCCACCCGGAAACTCATATTCCTCCCCGCCAAGATTACAAGCGAGAATGTGCTGCGTCCATCCTGCCACTGTGTATGTCCTTCCGCGCACCTCGTGTGACTACCCTATACATTGCCCAACGAAATGTTCCCGTAGACTTGAAATGGCTGCCATAAAATGTTTTCTCGCACTCCCAGTGGTTCCTGAAGGTGTTAATCGGAGATTGTCCCCTTCTTTGCATAGACTATTCATCTCGAGTGATAATGCACACCTATGTACTTAGCCAAGTGTTTTATTGTTGAAATTGTAGCCAATTATGCACATGTCAATTAATGCATGACTCACATGCAAAGCATGGCAATATGTCGTCAATATTTTTACCGTTATATCGCTTCAGTCACTGCTTCTATCTGTGTCGCTTCAGTGACATGCATAAGTGCACAAAATGTCTAAGAAAGCAGCGAAAAATGACAGCAATCAGCCACTGTCACAAATCATTTCAAATCCTCATGGGAGAGCGCCATCGATCTTGTCACCGGATTTGGATGGGGCTCGGCATTGACAGTCGAAAGCCGGCCTGCCCAGCGCCGACGGTTACCACTCAGTGACTGTGGCCCACAGCGGTGATTGGGACGCAGACTCGCACGCCTGTCACTGAATTTGGAGCCATTATCGCCAGGATGAGAGCCATCTTTGAACGTGCACTTTCGGTGGAGAGGATCAGCCGCAGTCTGGGTCGGAGCCTAGATGCAGGAATGCTAATGGTTGTTTTTATAATTGGTGACACGTTCCTGTGATAGATTCCTATCCTAGTATGATATCCTATGATCGTTCCACGCCCGTACCAATCAACCTTTCCCATGGGATGTTCACGATAAAGGAGTATTGTAATACATGATTGTCAGCGCAGGAGAGTCAGCGCTCAGATTAACGGTTGTAAATGCACTGGTGTTGACTCGCTCGCACTTCGCCCTCACTTGTAATTACTTTTTCCTATTTAATTAGATAGCAATGGATGTCAAGCAAGCAATTGTTGTCAATGTAGCAGGAGATTATGCTGTATAAAGTAGGGCCGATTTGACTCACTGTATGAGCTGTAGACCTGATGCCTGGTCCATCAGGACCACGTTCTCGGATCCCATTTGGACCACATAGTCGCCGGACCGAAGTCCAGCCGCTGCCGCGCTCTGTCCCGGCTCCACGAACACCACACTGAAACCAACCGACACTCCAGTCAACACCACACTGAAACCAACCGACACTCCAGTCAACACCACACTGAAACCAACCGACACTCCTGTCAACACCACACTGAAACCAACCGACACTCCTGTCAACACCACACTGAAACCAACCGACACTCCAGTCAACACCACACTGAAACCAACCGACACTCCAGTCAACACCACACTGAAACCAGCCGATACTCCTTTCAACACCCCACTGCATCTTGTAGAGGCTTCCATTACTTCAAGCTGGAACGAGCTGCCCATCACTGTCAGGTGAGGGACCATTCAGGCTGCGCATTATTAAGCCGATCATGGGTGTAGGAAGAGGAAGCAAGGGGTAGGTCACCTCATATGCGATTTTCTCCGATGTTAACCATTAACCAATCTGCGTTGACCGCAAAGAAGTAGCTAAAAAATCGCTTTGCAGCCCCCTCAGTATTTTGACCGCACTTGCGCCCATGAAACTGATGAATGCTTTGTCAGTTGAAAAGAAGCACCTGCAACGTGTAATAACCGAGGAGCTTTTCGGTGATACTATATCGTGCAGCCCACGTCGGTTGCAGATTATTTGCAGTCCTGTGAACATATCGTTCAAATTATCTATGCGGCTGTCTCGATTTCGCAATGTGTCAGTATAGCACGTTTTGCGGTAAACGCAGATTTATTTCGCATATTGATTACACATTACTAACTTTCGCAAAAACTTTCGCCTACACCCGGATCGTTGGAGTGAAATAGCACGGGAAAAAGTCGTGCGATAATGCGACCAAAAAGGATGACGTCGCAAAACGTTCTTCTGGAACAGATCTTCCACATGAAGTTGTGGCGTTCGCCTTGCCTTCCGCATAGAATCCTCCAGCTGTGTCGGGGCGTGACATGCCATGTCTCCGATCACCTGGCATCCTGGGACAAGCCGAGGCGGTGCCGAGACGCATCAGATGCTCGGCACTGCACTGACCAGTCCAGGCGCGTGCTCACGACCAGTGGCCCAAGCATCAGCGGCGACGTCACAATCACTGACGGCATGCGCTCGGCGCCACACCACACCGCAGCTGGTGTCGGCACCCGTGAGCACGGTCCGATCGCTGGCGCTGGCCGGTCCGTGGCCGGTCCGGTCGCTGGCTCTGGCCGGTCCGTGGCCGGTCCGGTCGCTGGCGAGTCGGTGGCCGGTCCGGTCGCCGGCGCCGAGTGGTCCGTGGCCGGTCAGGTCGCTGGCGCTGGCGAGTCCGTGGCCGGTTCGGCCGTCCACAGCCACTTGTGCCACCGCCGGCCGACAGCTGGGCGGCCCCTGAGCTGCGGCAGCCAGCTTGGCTGATTGTGTGGGGATTGTGTACCCCGATTGATCAAGTGACTGTCTCGAGCCGAGTCTGGAGCTGTCTGGCTCGGCACGCCAATGAAGTTGGTAACGGGGTGTTGCGGTGACCCGCACGGCTGAAGACAGAAGAGACTGGGCAGAATAGCTTGAGAAGTAACCCGTATGATCCGGCTATAGCCTATCTAACTCTATGACCTATATATATGTATGTCACGGACAGGACTACGGACTACGAGGAACCAGTGCGTGCAGAATATGGTCTTTCACCAACCTTGCATATCAAGCTACCATTGGATCTTTGACATAAATCATGGCATTATTGCGAAAAGGTAATGATCTTAGGAATGTTCAGATGTTAAGCTTCGCAATCCGTCGCCCGACTTTGACTTCGCTACAGTCACAGTAGACGGTTAGTGACAATAAAAGGCTGCAGAACTTTGTGACTTTCTCTCTAATAGTTCGACATTACGATGTTCCAGACGTCCTGTCATGATTCCTATTTGTCACGAAAAGTGACCTTTTTCAGTGGCCTTCCAGATCGAGTGTGCGGAAGCGGGTGAATTGATAAATTGTCGTACTTTGCTAAGAACCCCGTGACAAGACAAGAATATGATATCGCATTCACCACCCCTACGTTTGTATCGTCACGAAAGTGAAGCAGTTCCCTGTAGTCCCAAATTCCGATATTTGGTGCAGTGATTTCTGGCTTAGGTCGAGTCAAACCACGTGATATAAAAAACCACGTCAAATCACTCATATAAAACGTCATCAAACCTTGCACTGCAGAAGCATATATTCATTGCAAATCCCAATGTGCTGAGCTGGCTCTATGCAGAATATGGTTAGGCTAAGCGGTGCTTGTTGTGTGGACACCGTATCCACCGCCCGATCCGGGAACTAGATTTCGACGGCAGAATTATAGCCGAGAGCTTAGTGTGCTGCTAATGCCCCGACACGGCCGCCGCGCTACTGTGGCTCCATCACTGCGGACCGGCTGCCACTTGACCTTTCAGCCCAGAGCCGACCGCCACCAACTCCATTCGCCACTGCAGCGCGTGTGTGGCCAGAACACAGGGGAGAACGAACGTCATCATTGGGCCAGCCTGGAACTCATCGCATCTCAGATTCACATCGGGGTGAAATTGTCAAGCGCGGCTTTATGTAATAATACAAACATATGGACATGTTACGCGCTACTTGCACCTCGTTGGATACTGGCACAGCCACGAATAAATTGACATCTGTAATATTTATGGCAACGCTTGGTTCGCTGTCGCTGGCAATACGAACATGTGGACATGTTACGCGCTACTCGCACCTCGTTCGATACTGGCACGATCACAAAATGGACATCTGTAATATTTATGGCCACGACTGGTTCGCTGTCGCTGCTCATCCAACTCCACCGAAGCTCCTCCGAACTAATTTGACTTTCTCACCCGCCAGCTGAGTCCCATGCAAGCTCCATCCAAGCCTCAGTGAGCCTCTTATGGACCGGAATCGAGATATTCCGCTCAGTATGATTGGTGTTGGCAAATAAACCGGAAGCACGCACGATCTCCTTCGATAGCATAAAGTCGCAAAATGTTCAGATTAATGAGAGCCACAGGGCTCATCCACGGGTTAAGCATGCAAAAGGGAAGATACTTTTATAAGCCGGAACAAAAATGCTCAATGCCCCAACTAATACAAAATCTATATGTGCCTACCCTGTATCCTAGTGAATAGGGATAGATATACCTCTCTATCCCTATTCACTTCGTCCAGCGTTACACACTTGTGGATCGAGTGCACCATCATATGTTTTCAAACTCCATCCATGTCTGCTTAAGGGGGCCTGCACCGTGTATAAATATCATAGCATAAATCTCATCCCATCCATCAGTATTCAGGAAGAAGAACAAGATTTTTGAACCTAAGCAATTTCTCTACCTTATTTTAAATGCATTCAATGAGGGACTAGCCGCAGCATGAACAGACAATCATCATGTGAACATTTTGTGCACGCACGGAAACCGTTGTATGTTTTTAACGTTTGTGAGCAGACAGTTCATTCCTGATCCAACTTTATCCACGGGTTCTAGTTACACTTTTGACGATGACTCTGGTCTATTTATCTTTTTTTATCGGACGCGTGACTGGACTACATCCGCTGAACTGGGTGGTCGAAAAAGAGGTAGCCGAAGCTGTGGAATATAGTGAGCTAAAACTAAGCTGTTATATTGCAGAATATTTCACAAATATTTCTTAGGCATTCATTTCGACTTCTAGAAAGTTTCACCTAGGGAGCAAAACTTTTTTGGGCGCAATCGGGAAACAACATTGAGGATGGATAAAAATATTATCATCTCGCAGCCGTTCGCAGAGTTATAAGCCAAATTATTTTAACATGACACGATATTAGACTGAAAATACAAGCGAAGAACAGCATATGATCCCTTATCATGAAAGCAGTGAATTATAGCACCAGGACATAGGCAAAGCTCGGGTGGTACCGAATCTAAGCTTTTTCAGGCTTTTCTAGTAGACTACACAAGATATACCAGCTGTTGCCATGTTGATGTGATCTTGGAGTTTTGGGATTTCCCTTCCAACAAAAACGGAATATTCGGGTACAAATGTATTCTGATGTATTAGCTGTTTTACGGTATTTTGATTTGGTGGGAAATACCCTCGGGGTAATAATGCCGCCAATGCATTTGCCGAATTTGTTATTCGCCCTTTAAAGACGTACATTCGTTCCCGCTGCAGATTCATCTGATGTCACTGAAGGGTTGCATGGCTTCAGTGGGCTTCTGAAGGCTTGTCGTGCTTGTACATTTGAAGATACATTCAAGCAAGCAAAAGCAAAGGAAAAGCAGATAAAAAGCAAAGGAAAGCAGACAACTCTGAGCTACAAAGGCAATTCGAATGCGTGCAACCGCAGTCGCCACTCTTCCGAGAAAAGTGAGCGTGCGTCGCCTGCGTCGCAGCGTCCCCTCGGGTGACGTGACCCAAGTTTGCTCGGCCTGTGTTTACGGTTTGAATTCGAACTTGGATCTTGGATTATGGAGCTAATATATTTAGTTGGAACCATACCTGCAAACTTCAGAGAAAATAAGACTGCATTACAAGTTGAAGAGCGTTGGGTGTTGAAAACTTGTGGCAGACCTCTCCTGGCAAAGCGATGGCATTCAGCGCCAGCGGCAGGCCGGAGGACGGTCTGGACGTGACGCCGATTGTGACGTGTCTGCCTGGAGCTTCGGCAAACGTACATTGAAGAAGAGCAATCCGCTTCGGCCGAAATTTGCTGCAGTCTTACCGAAATCCGGCTCAACTTCTGAATATGGTGCGCGTGCTCAAACCCAAGCGCAGCTGTGCCGAATTGTGGAGTTGGTTGGTTATTTTGGCTTTGGGGCGCTTCGACTGCTTCGGTCATACAGCGCCCTATAGTTGGTTGAGTCACCTGCCAAGGCGGTGTTTGTGGAAAACCTACCCGCCTAATTCCCCTCAATCTGATCTCGCTGTCTTCGAAGAGTCTGCGCATTCTTACGCAGAAGGGGGTTCCATGCGTAATGCGCGCTCGACCGAATGCTGCAATCAACCGATGGGAGAACACCTGGGGACAGGCTGGATCACCCGAGAATTGACGCAGTTTGCATGCGTAGCGCATCCGAAGCATTTCGCAGCGAATCGAGAGTGGTGGCTCATGGGCTTCAGCCAGTAGGCTCACAGGAGAAGTGCGGAAATCGCTGGTCACAATGCGGAGTGCCGTATGGTGTATCACATCTAGTGGTCGTTTGTTTGTTGAACATGCGCTATGGTATATAAAACACGCGTAGTTTAGTTTTGAACGTATGGTGGAACGATACAACAGGAGCATAGTTTTCCTGTCTCCTCCGTAGGACGTGCGCGAGATCACCTTCAGTAGGTTTAGTGATTTAAAGCACTTCTCCCGAAGTGTTTTGAAGTGTTCCTTGCAGCTAAGACGAGTGTCAAAAATAACTCTTAAAAAACGGGCAGCGCGCTGAAAGGGAATTGGCTCCCCATAAAGATGCAGAGCAGGGTCTGGGCAGCTTCGGCGACGTCGGAAAAAAATCCACCCCAACGTTTTTTGAAACAGAGAAACGAAACCCGTTCTTGGGGCTCCACCTCTCCAGGCTTGATACCGCCAACTGCAGCTGCCGTGCCATCGACGGTGCACTGGTTGTGCAGCACCAAATCGCGACGTCATCCACGAACAGCGATCGGACTATATTTCGCGGGAGGGACTCACAGATATCATTAATCATGATCGCGAACAGCGCCACGCTGAGCACACTCCTCTGTGGCACCTCTTCCGTTTGTGGATACCGATCTGACAAGTGACTTTCGATCCGCACACGAAAAAAAAAACGTCTCAACAGAAAGTTCTGGGGGAAGAGGGCCATATATCCGCGAATTCCACACTGGAGAACTTTCATCATGATGCCGGAGCGCCAGGTGGTATCATATGCTCCGTGAATGTCGAAAAATACTGCACCAATGTGTCGATTTTGCTGGAACGCTGCACGTACCACAGTGTCAAGAGTTAAAAGGTGGTCAACGGTGCTGCGGTTTTTCCTAAAACCACACTGTGCGTTCTTTAAAATGCGTGTCGTTCCAAAAACCAAGTCAAGTGCACGTTCACCATCTTCTCCATCAGTTTACAAAGCGATGATGTTAGTGAAATTGGTCGGTAGCTTGCTGAGTCTGAAGCGTCCTTGCCGGGTTTCAAAATTGGTATCATATTAGCAACCCGCCAGGCAGATGGAAAGTCGCCTTTTTCCCAAAGTGTTTTTATCGTGTCTAGCAGAGCCTCAAGTGCCAAGAGATGTTTGAGCTTGTCATTGTGTACGTGGTTGGGACGATACGCTTCGAAGGGCCCAAAGCGGACTCAGCTCGGCCATGGTGTATGGCTCATTATAACAGAGCTGTCAGAGTGGAGAAGTTCAACGGCTGCTTCTCACACACTTTCACGGAAGAGTCGTCACCACTGTTGCAACGGCACCAGTCCGAATGGTACGGGCAATTCATTACCACAGCAAGATGTGCACGTCCGCCACCCACCCGTAGTGCGCAAGGGGAGGAGTTGAACAGCCTGAGAGTCCCTTTATCCTGACCAGATCTGTGATGTGGGTGTGGAGCGATTTAGTTTGCTCACATAGGCCCTCCACGAAGTACGCTCCCCGATGGTGCGCCGTGCGATGGCCCGAGCCTGTCAAAGGCGATAGGTTGGCCGTATCTACTGGTCAAAGGTTCGAAAGCCCGCCGTCTTGCATGGATACCGACGGCACCCCGTCCACCAAGGGACGGGAGCGCACGAGGGTGCCGAGGTGCGGGGTATGAGTCAGTGGCGGTCTCACATTACGTTGGTAAGCGTTTCCACCGACAAGGTGCACGCGAGGCCGCGCGATTAAACCTCCTCCAGTCGCGCCTCATACGATGTCCAGCCAGCCTGCTTAAAATTCCATCGGTCGAGTCCCAGTATTGTCCGTCCTGGTCCCAACCACACCGGAAAATGGTCACGCGAGGGGTCATCAGCCACAACCAGGTAAAATTCAAGTTGTGGGCTCACAGACTAAGGTCCAAAGCCGATACCAGGCGAGTAAAGTGTGTTGGCGTTCCGGTATTAGAACGCCAGGGACCGTCATACAAAAAACTCCAGGACCGACCCGTCATTATGTCCTCGCATCCCCATCTGTATGCGATAATTAAAATCGCCTAGTATAAAACCGATGGAGCAGCCCGACATCAAGTGTCAACCAGGCAGTACAACTTTCAGCTGGGTGAAGCACCAATCTCTGTGCCGCAAGCTATGGTAGATGGCAACACACATCGCCATGCCAATGTGTCAGAGTGCGTATCCTCACAAAACTGAGTAGCATTTTATCCTGAACAAGTGCCCGGCGTCACCTTGGTCTCCGGAGGCAAATGGCGGCAGGGCAGTGGAGGTTTAAGAGTGTCGGAGCTCTTCGGTGCTGGTTCTCAGCCCCTGTAGTTCCATTAAAATGAATCGCGATAGATTCATTTAAAGTGGGTTAGAGTTGCGGCAAATATCACAGACAGAAAAATATTTTTTTTTTTTTTTTTTTCTTTTTTTTTAAAAATTTTTTTTTTTTTTTTTTTTTAAAAAAAGGTGGTTTTAAAAAAATATAACCGATATCCTATGAGAGAGATGAGGACGCCTTCTTACCACCACGTAGGTGAATTAGTTTCCCGTGGTGGTATGAGACGTACCCATCAACCTCAAAGTCTCCGTGGTCGCGAGTGAAGCTGGTGATGGTGGAGGTGTCGCTCTAGGATGCAGCCAAGCACCTGTCCGGTCTCTACGGTGATCGCAGCGCTCTCGCGTAAAGTTGGTGACGGTGGAGGTGTCGCTCTAAGCGATGGTCCTCCCACCCATACATTGGGCGAAGAGTCCTTGGACACAGTCCTAGCTGCACGGGCCAGGCGCCCCCATATCGGGAGCCCTCGGGTGGACTTTGGCCGCGAGATCCAGTAGGGCCGCAGAGGGTGCGACCACCGGAACCCGTCGGGAGGGCACGTCACTCTCGCTCGAAATAATTTGTGCGGGTGTGATAGTAGAGTTGGCCTGGGCATGGGTGCGATCGGTTGATGTGGATGGTAAAGTTCGCACGCCAGGTGTGGGGCCATTTCCGGGTCTCTTGGTCCGCTGAACGACACTCCACTCCTCCGGAGCTCGCTCAGCGGCCGGCATCGGTGAAGTGACGTAAGGGTCTGGCGTGGGCGACGCGTCGCACTTAGCCGCCTCGGAGCCAGGTTCGGCCTGAGCTTGCCTTGTTCATGGGGCGACTAGCATACCGAAGGAACGAAGTAGTTCACCCAATGCTTCAATGAGTTCGTCTGTTTTGGTTGTTTGCACGCGCTGCAAAGTTGATGTGGTGCCTTTTGCTTTTGTCGCGTATTACGTTCGAGGATGGGAGCGATCGTAAATATCCCTCGCTTCCCGAAATGTTGTTTTTTGGGTATGTTTGATTGCTATGATTTCCTTCTCTTTAGAATAGCTGGGACAGGTGCGGTCAAACGAAGTGTAGGGTTCTGTCCCCTGCCGCAGTTCACACAGAATGGAACTTCCGAAGTACACTGCTCGCTGAGGTGGTTGGGGAAGCACACGTGCTGCACACGGAACGATTCCGACAATACTGGTTGGTATGCCCATATTTTTGACATTTAAAACAACGCATGGGGTTCGGGAGAAAAACTCGTACCTTAACACGGATGTACCCTACCCGAATCTCAGAAGGTAAGTCGGTTGAATTGAATGTCAAAATAACGTTGTTCGTTGTAATCGGTTCTGCATCTCATCTAGTCTTGATTTTCCTCGCTGCTATCACGGCAAACTCAGACAACCCGTCCACTATTTCTTCCTCCGATACGTCTTTCAGGTCGTAACAGTTTACTATTCCTCGTAATGTATTTTTGGTCTGATGTGGTTCGACTTTAATTTCGATGACTTCATCGATTTTCCTCCCACCTTTGCGCACACCGTATACGAACTCACCGCTCGTCAACGCTCTCTCCCCTTCCTGTGCCATGGCGCATCCTACTTCCAACGCTCCATCTTTCAGCTTTTCACAACGTACAATTCTACCAAGCCTGTCACACCCATCACGTCTCTGGAAAGGGGACAACGCCGCAAGATGTTTCGTCAATCCTCGGAAAATGAGGATACGTGGTGCACTGGTAGGAATATTTCTCCTATTTACCGGGTTAGGCATTCTTCCACTGGTGGTGGGTGGTGGAAAAGTCTGGCCCCTACTCGAGGGACCAGGAGGGATTTTATAGTTTGGAGATGCCATGTAGTGTGTTTGTTTTCAACTCTTCTGGCGCCCCAATGCATAGGGGCCCTACCGGGGGGACGCCTGTGTCCCGATGACGGGAGGTCGCCAGGCGTCAGAAGAGCCATACGGGGCAGGCGGCGCCTTCATACGGCCGGGAGAGGGGCTCACCATCCCGGCCTCACTATCAGCGCCGCCCACCCCTTGACCCTGACCGGCCGGGCCGGCAGACATTGGAAGTAATCCAAGGTCCCCGGCCCGAGGCGACCAGCCATTTGGTCCGCGTGAGGCCCCAAGGGCCCGCCCGCCCCTTCGGGATATCGGGACTAAAGAGGTGTGTTGGTCCCCCGTCACAACTAGCACCGTGCGGCGGGGGACCTCAATCTCCAGGACTCCGTCAACCCCGGGGGCGGTCCGAGGGGGCGCGGCTACCCCGATAAAACTGAGCTGGTGGGTAGGACCGGGGAAAATGTCCTACCTGCTTGTAGTAGGGAAAGTACGTGTTGCAGGGCCAGGTGAGGAGCATGGATGTTTGGATGAGATGGGTATTGGAATGGGAGCGTTTGGATGGAAGGACGAGTGAGGCACTCTTGGTCTCACCCCTCTCCGGTAGATGATCGTCGGATCATTGGGGCACTCAATCCCCCCACCACGAAAAGGTGGTGCCTCGTCGGGGGGGGGGGGGAATTGTGGAGTTGACACAGACCTGTGTCAACTCCTGACCTGTGTGCCATGACATGTGTGCCATGTTGTGTGGCGGTCTCTTGTTTGGCAGCCGCCAGGCTCAGGCTTTGGCGCATACCGTTCAGAGCCACGGCCGGCCGGCAGCTGGCACTGGCGGTTTAGAGCCGTACATGCCACGACAGGGACGGCCGGCAGCTGGCACTGGCGGGTTAGAGCCGTACAGGCCACGACAAGGACGGCCGGCAGCTGGCACTGGCGGGTTAGAGCCGTACAGGCCACGACAGGGACGGCCGGCAGCTGGCACTGGCGGGTTAGAGCCGTACATGCCACGACAGGGACGGCCGGCAGCTGGCACTGGCGGGTTAGAGCCGTACATGCCACGACAGGGACGGCCGGCAGCTGGCACTGGCGGGTTAGAGCCGTACAGGCCACGACAGGGACGGCCGGCAGCTGGCACTGGCGGGTTAGAGCCGTACATGCCACGACAGGGACGGCCGGCAGCTGGCACTGGCGGGTTAGAGCCGTACATGCCACGACAGGGACGGCCGGCAGCTGGCACTGGCGGGTTAGAGCCGTACATGCCACGACAGGGACGGCCGGCAGCTGGCACTGGCGGGTTAGAGCCGTACAGGCCACGTGGTGTCATGAGCACGCGCCCTACGCATGGCCGTCCCAAAGCTAGAGCTGGTGGCCACCCTGAAACCAGAGCCGCTTGACCGCCACCGAATGAAGTCAATCTGCTCTGAACTTCTACGAACCTAGCTCCGCCACAAGCTACCCATTTCTGTGAAAGGGGTAGCTTCTGGCCTACCCCTTTCTGGGTAGAAATAGGTAGGTCAGAAAGAACGAAAGAGGAAGTCTTTCTGGGTAGAAAGGGGTGAAAGGGGCCGACTTCTAATCTCTTGCTTCTAACGTTCCACTTTCTGTGAATAAAAATGCGCGCCAGAAAGGCAATGTTGTTGTGAAGACTGCTAACAATCAGAATAAAAGGCCAGGTCTAGATGAGTGGCACAATTTGAACTTTAAACACTGCAATATAACGGTATCATAGTCCCAGAGTGTGACCGTCAGGCCGGGCTGAGCCCTGGCCACTCAGACAAACCATTGTACCATATGACGACAGATTCGCTCATGATTCGCAAACGCTCATAATCATGTGATATTGTGTAGTGTTGAATTAAATTTCGCTATATTAATGCGATAGTATTAATTAATTATGTGCTACTTATATCTATTCATGGTAATTTGCAAAAGATAGAAAACCAGCGCATCCCATATTGATATGAAGAAAAGTTCACTGCTGCATCGCATGGATGAAATTATATTCTTTCCCTTTGGAAGACAACACTGTTTGGCTAGTTTCGGCTTAGAAGTGCTTCTATGGAGTACGGTTTTGTCACAGACTTTGACATATTTGTTTTTTTTCCATGCATCGGTCGTAGATTGCCACCACTGCGAAGTTGCTGCAAATTACGTCGCACAGTGCGAATTAAGAGAAAATTATTGCTGCAGTGTCCACAAATAGGTCAACTCAGACGTTATGTGGGCGTCGCGTTGCATGAAATTGAGTAGCACGTCTGACGTGGGAGATGGTGTCAGTTGTACCCAGAGACCTGCCCCAATATCAATGGCGCGCATCAGAAACATCGCCTATGGGCATTGTCATATGGACAGTCCAGTTGCATAGTCCCGTCGTGAATTCTTAAAATCGTACGACGGCACAGAGTTTGACCGCACAGACGGCACAGAGTTTGACCGCACAGACGGCACAGAGTGGGCGGGGCAGGACTGCGTTAGACGGCTCATTGGCTCTGAGACTCCGAGATATCACTGGGCACGGGCGTGCACGACGAGGAGCTTGTGACCACTTTCTTACATTTCCCTACACTTTGTTCATGACCTCGTGTCATTGTGTGGACACGGAATGTTCAATCAGTGTGATCCTGTCTACGGACATTTCCACGCATGAGACATTGCAAACATCTGCCGCAAATCTCAGTTACTATGTGAATCAAGTTGGAGACATGACTCAACCCATGAGCAATAAACAAGTTTGGAATCCATTCGGCTCTAGTTTATTAAAGGTCGAAGGTTCAAGGTCAATGGGAACACCCAGTACGTACTAGCTGGCGTGAATATCCAAGGTGGTGGTAGCGTAGGCGACGGGTATGGGCGTGAGACGAACGTACGCATGACGGGTGTGGAACAGGTAAGGAGGTGACGAGAGCGGAGGTGACTGGCGCGGATGATGGGTGCACGTGACAGGTGTGATGACGAGGGTGAAGGTGACAGATGTTGTTGATGACGGGTAAGATGACGAGAGTGGGTGGCAGGTGCGGGTGACTGGTGTGGGAGATGACGTGTGGAATGTTAGCGTGAAGGTGAGAGTCATGTGTGATTATGTAGTAGTGAATGAAGAATGTGTGTGTGACTAGCGAGGTCAGAAGCAGTGACGTAGCCAGGGCGAGGCGAAGATGGCAGCCACCCACCGGAGGGTCCGAAGGCCCTCCAGGCGACCGCCTTGAGGAGAGATTCACGAGGACCCCTCAAGGCGTCGGAGCAGGTGATTTAGCAAATGTTCAACCAGTCGTCACGTTTTAACGGATACAGATATTTTAATGAAACTTTCGGCGTTTGCTTATCTTTAGGGATGCTACAAAATGTACGAGTGGAATTTTAATTTTTTCGTTTTTGGCTACATGTTAATTTTGCGTATTTGGCAACTTGCAGTTCAAATAGAGGATTCTGGCTAAAGTAAGCATTTTTTAGGGCAAGCTGACTTCGAACGACGTTTCTCGGTCAACCCGACCCATTGGAAAAGGAAAATGAAAGGAAACTTGAAAACTCACAATTTTGAAATAAATTAAAAAATGGGGAGGGGGGGAAGTTAAAGCGCTGGTCGATTTCGTTGTCCTTTTCTCATTCCAAATAATTTTTTTTATATATCCCCTAAAATGAACTCCCCAGGGCCAGAAACATAATTCAAGTCGTAAAAAGTCGTGAAAGCCTAGCCCCCTGGTGACGTCACTTTTGGGGGCAAGTTGTTTTGGGGGTTGACCCGGACCCTACTCGTCAAGCGCTTTCCGATGACACCTCTTTCGTTTTCGTGCGATGCATAGTTTGGATTTTAGAGGGGGTTACTAACCGCCCCCCACCCTCACCCCCCACGAGACGGGGTGTGAGGATCTGACCGGAAAGACGGCGCTGGTTAAGAAAGTCCTGGCTGCGCCCCTGGTGAGGAATACTGAGGACCAGCCTCAGAGCATAGAATGTGCTTGAAACCAAGAAAGCTGTCGATGGGCCCTAAGTAGGCCCTGTCGGGAAAGGCCCTAAGCGGCTTGACAAGCCTCCTGATGACTAACAGCTCCTGAGAGCTAAGGTGGGTCCCTGAGACTAAAGGTGGTTGTGAGGAATACTGAGAGCCCGCCTCAGGGCTGGAGAGCCCTTCCTAAAAACTTCCAAGAACTGGGAAATGACCCTAACAGCTGGAGGAGGCACCTGACGATAGCAAATGACCAATGATCGCTAGAAAGGACTGGATGGTACTGGGATTCACAAGAGGCTCGCAGGAGGTCACGATCAGAGGAGCAGGACCCCCTGAGATCTAAGGAGAGTCACTAAGGGCTATCGATGGACGTGAGGAATACTGAGGGCCGGCTTCAGAGTTAGAAAGTTTTTGATAGCCCGCAACGCTGTCGAGGACTGTGAAGGGTCCCTGGGAGCTAGAGCGGTGTTGTCGGCTGTTAAACGGGTTGTTTTTCTGGTAATTACTAGACTGTTGGAACTTGATTGCAGGTACCGCATCAGCCACAGCGCGGTGTGCCGGATTATCCCACGTATTGAACCACATTTGCTAATGCATATATGCACATACAGGTACATGTTATATGTATATATATATATATATAAACAGGGAGAGAGAGAGATAGGGAGAGAGAGAGAGAGAGAGAGAGAGAGAGAGAGAGAGAGAGAGAGAGAGAGAGAGAGAGAGAGACAGACAGAACAGAACAGAACAGAACAGAACAGAACAGAGACAAGACAGAACAGAGACAGAGACAGAGACAGAGACAGAGACAGAGACAGAGACAGAGACAGAGACAGAGACAGAGACAGAGACAGAGACAGAGACAGAGACAGAGACAGAGACAGAAACAGAAACAGAAACAGAAACAGAAGCAGAGACAGAAACAGAGGCAGAGACAGAGAGAGAGGCCCTTTGAAAACAAAGTACCCGAATTCCAAGTGGTTTCGGTAAAGTGTGCGACCCTAAATAGGCAGGGGCCCTCTTCACATGGTCATCCCCTCCGAATAAAATCCTGGCTACGCCACTGGTCTGGTAAAGTGGCGGTGTGAATGACTTCATGGTGACGATATATGTGTCCGCTTTGCGCAATGGGTGAGCTGGGCTCCAGGAATTTAGCACACACTAATCGCGCAGCACAGTCTGCACTGCTATTGTGAATAAAACAGCTCAAGTTATAGCTTCTTCCAGGCGGCACACTTCGAGCTTCCGGTAGGAGTCGTGACATTGACCCCGCTAAAAGGTAGAAAATCTCAAAATGCATGGGCTATGTATGAGCGCGCCAGCTATGGGTACGTCAGCCAGCAAAGGAGTGCTGAGCCCACATGCACGGAACGTTCAGCACTGCAGCGCACGCGTAGTGCATTGTCTAGGCTGATGTAATAGGGCACGACGCCTCGAGCTTCTGTGGCGACATAGCCGCCCAATCTTGGAGTACTCATCGTGGTTGAGCAGCGACAAATTACCGCACTTCAAAACTTTTTTTTTGCTCGGCAAATAAAACCGCACAAAAACCAAACCTCAGTAGGATGCATTCAAAGATCGGCCAAGTCATGCCGGGCGGTTTTTGCGGCGAGGCCGAAAGCAGCGTGCCGTAATCACGGCGTGAGCTGCGTGTCACTGACCGCAGCCGTGGCCCGACCCGCTGTGGGTGCCTCGCGGCGATCGTGACGATTCAGGCTCGTGGTTGCGCGTCGGCACGGCGGGCCCAGAGTGGCTGTGATGGCGCCACAGTCCACACGTTCTCGTGATGGCGTCGTCTCTCCGTGACTGAGCAAGTGTGTCGGTGACTGGGCACATCTCGTCGTGCCACAGGGCATGGCTGCCTACGATACGGCTGACCTACTCGTGGCAAATTAGTCACGTTGTGACGGGCCAGTCTCCCTAACTGACTCAACTATCCCGGTACAGTCTCTGCTATATAATGCTCGTTCGTCAGTTTATCTTCTTTACACTGATTTAGCTTGCCCGTGACGGATTTGAGCCGCCTATGGTTGTCACCAGAACCATGATTTTCATTATTTGCTTCGCTCTCTGATAACCAGGACTGATAAGTAACTGGACAAGCTATGAGTAACCGATAAAAAAATGTGAAGGTGAAGGAGAAACGAGCTGGCTAGTTATCCAGCTGCCTGGACAGTCTGCCATAGTCCTGACGGACACCGGGAAGCCAGGACAAAATAGATCCAATGACGCATGTTGACCAAGCGGACGCTATGCACACCCGCCTGGACACCCCGCATCTGTACGACCAACGCCCAGCTGAACCTTTGCGACCAAACTCAGCCGTACTTGAACAGCTCGCAGCCACATCCTTGATCGATGAACAAAGCTCATCCGCACTTGAACAGCTCCTGCCCGCGCGCAGCCAGATCCGTGATCAATAACTAAAACTCATCCGCATCTGAACAACTCGTACCCGAGCACAGTCAGATCCGTGATCAATAACTAAAACCCATCCGCACCTGAACAACTCGTACCCGAGCACAGCCAGATCCGTGATCAATAACTAAAGCCCATCCGCACCTGAACAACTCGTACCCGAGCACAGCCAGATCCGTGATCAATAACTAAAGCCCATCCGCACCTGAACAACTCGTACCCGAGCACAGCCAGATCCGTGATCAATAACTAAAGCCCATCCGCACCTGAACAACTCGTACCCGAGCACAGCCAGATCCGTGATCAATAACTAAAGCCCATCCGCACCTGAACAACTCGTACCCGAGCACAGCCAGATCCGTGATCAATAACTAAAGCCCATCCGCACCTGAACAACTCGTACCCGAGCACAGCCAGATCCGTGATCAATAACTAAAGCCCATCCGCACCTGAACAACTCGTACCCGAGCACAGCCAGATCCGTGATCAATAACTAAAGCCCATCCGCACCTGAACAACTCGTACCCGAGCGCAGCCAGATCCGTGATCGATCGAACTCCTGAAGCCAAAGCGCTGTGACGAGCATCCGGCGCCAGGCTAGTCCGACCCACTCACACGACTCCGCCAGGCTAGTCCGACCCACTCACACGACTCCGCCAGGCTAGTCCGACCCACTCACACGACTCCGCCAGGCTAGTCCGACCCACGACTGCGACATCTGCGACACTCACACGACTGCGCCAGGCTAGTCCGACCCACTCACACGACTCCGCCAGGCTAGTCCGACCCACTCACACGACTCCGCCAGGCTAGTCCGACCCACTCACACGACTCCGCCAGGCTAGTCCGACCCACGACTGCGACATCTGCGACACTCACACGACTCCGCCAGGCTAGTCCGACCCACGACTGCGACATCTGCGACACTCACACGACTCCGCCAGGCTAGTCCGACCCACGACTGCGACATCTGCGACACTCACACGACTCCGCCAGGCTAGTCCGACCCACGACTGCGACATCTGCGACACTCACACGACTCCGCCAGGCTAGTCCGACCCACGACTGCGACATCTGCGACACTCACATGACTCCGCCAGGCTAGTCCGACCCACGACTGCGACATCTGCAGCTCTCATCTGCGTCTCCGACATGCGGCACAATACGTTGACATGACCCATAAACCGACCCTTGGCCTGTGACCATAGTGTCTGACCTTGACCTGTGACGGTGACCTGCGACACTCAGCTGCGTCCTTGACCAGACCATAGCCTGGTGCAGACCATTATGGAAGCTCTCAACACGTTATTCCACGCACAGCCATTCCTGCTTTCGCCAGCATAAGCCGGGTAGGACGGGTAGGTCGGCCCGCTGTGTGAGGGACTCAGGGCCGACCTCCGATGACTGCTCCGGCAGTCAAAACTGCCTTAATCCCAGCGGATTACCGGCAATTACCGATTAACTGGTGTGAATGACAGGCATTTGGAGATGGACCAGTACTTGGGAGGATATTGGACCAATCTGGGGCAGAACGTAGCCTCAGAGGATGGCGTAATCACTACGGCACAGACAGTCTCCCGCGAGGGCAGCACGAGCAATGCGAAACAAAATGTGTTATTAGGGTCACCAGAGAAATGAGATATGAGACTGCCCTGCTACAGGCAGAAGATCTTGCATCACGCTGTCACAGGAGCCTTGCAGATAGACGGCTGCCACATGCTCTTGGCAGCCCGTAAATATGCATCTTATTGAATCTAATTATGGTGGAAGTGCAGGAATTTTAACAATAATTGCATTACATATGCGTAATTTGCGAAGTGCACTGACATTCGGGATACACGCCTCACATTCCGCAGATGAACCCGATTACAAAGATAGTGCCTCTTGTGTTGGCATATGTGCTTTAGTGCCTCAACGATCCGATTCAGCCGAAATTGGCCTGGGCAAGTGATCCAGGAGCAGTATCCGTCTCCAATGTGAGATTGGCGACGCTATGTGACCCATAAGCAGTCGACTTGTTGCAAACCAATAACCACCACCACCACCAGCCGAAATCGGTCAGAATTGTGCCAAAATCTTGCTCAGATGCCGAATATGATGTGCGAATCTCAAATTGATCTGCACGATGTCCAACTGTTAATTATGTTAAATTAGCACAACTGTTAAATTAGCACATACGCTAAGTGTGTCACGGACCATTTTGTATCACAGCTCTTGCACTCAGGTTAAAACGTATTCAACGTTCAGCACGGCACCCTCCATTGACTTACAGTAAGGGTGTGGTCGCCCAGCCTTCGGGCGAGCAGGTCACTTCGGATGACAATATAGCCATGTGACCGGTGTCTGGTGGGCTGTTACTTGGTTGGCACCCGCTAGGATGTCATCGTCTAAGCCCACTATGAAACCTTTCCTCTGAAAAGGAATGTGTGCATTTGAAAGGAAATATTATGTTCAATGTTGCTAATATACAAAGTGTAAATCCATGTACAAATCTAAGTGCAGGATGCAGGAATTTGGACTTGAGGCGCTGCAACAGGAAAGTTCATTAAGGCTTCAAAAGCGTGACAATCGAGACAGCCACTTCGCTCGGATAACTTGTATCGCATATGCACGAGAGTAGACTCGCTCCGGCTGCGTCATCGCCCGCGGCATCTCCAGTCGCCCGCGGCATCTCCAGTCGCCCGCGGCATCTCCAGTCGCCAGCGGCATCTCCAGTCGCCCGCGGCATCTCCAGTCGCCAGCGGCATCTCCAGTCGCCAGCGGCATCTCCAGTCGCCCGCGGCATCTCCAGTCGCCAGCGGCATCCCAGCCGGCATCTCCAGTCGCCAGCGGCATCTCCAGTCGCCAGCGGCATCTCCAGTCGCCAGCGGCATCTCCAGTCGCCAGCGGCATCTCCAGTCGCCAGCGGCATCTCCAGTCGCCAGCGGCATCTCCAGTCGCCAGCGGCATCTCCAGTCGCCAGCGGCATCTCCAGTCGCCAGCGGCATCTCCAGTCGCCAGCGGCATCTCCAGTCGCCCGCGGCATCTCCAGTCGCCAGCGGCATCTCCAGTCGCCAGCGGCATCTCCAGTCACCAGCCGGCATCTCCAGTCGCCAGCGGCATCTCCAGTCGCCAGCGGCATCTCCAGTCGCCAGTGGCATCTCCAGTCGCCAGCGGCATCTCCAGTCGCCAGCGGCATCTCCAGTCGCCAGCGGCATCTCCAGTCGCCAGCGGCATCTCCAGTCGCCCGCGGCATCTCCAGTCGCCAGCGGCATCTCCAGTCGCCCGCGGCATCTCCAGTCGCCAGCGGCATCTCCAGTCGCCAGCGGCATCTCCAGTCGCCAGCGGCATCTCCACGGCACGTCTTCCTCGTTGCTGGCAATGGTCCGGCTGACTGGACCCGTGGTCTCCGTCAAAAGTTCCTCTCGCCGCGTGGTCTGCGCGGAAGAGTCGCCCGGCTGGGTGACTGGCGACCCGGAGGACCAGTGGACCACAGGAGCGGGCCGAGCAGCTGGAATGCTGGGCGGGCGTCGCCCAGCGCGGTCCTCAGTCAGCCTCGGGCGTCCCGTGGCAGTGTACGCGCGCCTCTCGGCTGCCCGCCGCGCCATCTCCCGTATAATTGCCGGGCCGGCGCGCATAATTAGCCGACCAGGAGACAGGCCAAGTGGCAAATTAAGCAGGCAGCGTCACGCAACTCGGCGCACAAAAACGCGCCAACTGTCAGGGCAGCTGTTCAAACCCGGCCCGGCGTGCTGTTCTCCCGCACCACCATCTCACGGCACAATCTCCTCCACCATCCCCCCACAAGACTACCGCAAATTCTTGCTCAGTAGCTCCGGTGCGAGTCTCCCGATGAACCTCGCCGGCAGGTGCCATCGAGATCGAGGCGGGCGCACTCTTGCTTTGGGAAGTTGCACCATTATTCTACGTCACTGCATGACAAATCAACAGTAAAGTGATGCTTTCTTATCCCAGACTTCCCGTTCTGATGGGCGTGACCCTGTTTAGTGTTTTGCTACTTGCGACCCCGTATTGGAAGAAATTTGGAAGCAGAACGAACTCGGTTGCATGACCACTGCTGTGCACGAATGTTTGGCACCATTCATGCCCAGATATATGTGGCGGCTGACAGTGGCGGAGCTTCGTGAAGGCACGCCACATGGGCAGTGTCACGCCGTCAAGCCACAAGTCACGTCACGGGTCACGCCGTGTATGTCGTGCCATATGTGTCACGACACGTCGCCACACCACGGGTCGTGTCACAGGTCAAGTCACGGGCCACGTCACAAGACACGTCACGAGTCAGGTCTGAGATGGAGTCGCAGGTGCGGGAGCGAACACCCCGTCGGCAGACGGTCGCAGTTGTGCCGCATCAATCGTGCAACCCTACGTCATCTGATGTCCGTCACTGTGACCTGACGGCCACTCGCACCGTGACGGCACGGAGCCGCACATCACGTCATCACGCTCGAGATTAGGTCACGGCAGGCCGCTGACCCCTCCCCTCGCGGCACTGCCTGCGCAGGCGCTGCCGTCGCTGCCATTCGTCGACGGCCGCCAGCACGCCATTGCCGACAAGGAGCCGGCCATTGCCGGCCGACAGCGCGACACTGCCATCCGCACAGCGGGCTAAAACCGCCGGGCGCCTGGCGGCAGCACCGAATGGTTCGTCCGACTGGCGCGCGCGCGGCCGTTCCCGGCCGACGTGGGCGCCGCGGCCTAATCAAGCCGAGCAGAGCGGAGTGAGGTGGCCGAGGTCGCCACGTGGCGCGACGCCGGCGGAGGTGGCGCGCCGCTGTCGGCAACGCAGGCCAGTCTGTAAAACTTGCCGACGGATTTTATGGCGTAATCACCTGCTCTACAGCGCTGTGGCGCTCCGAATGGCAGGCAGCCAATAAACAATGGAGCCAGGTAATTTGCCGTATGATCGAAATTGTTCGTATAGGCCTCGCCACACGAGTAGCAGTTACACGCTAAAAGCTGCTGACTACCTGTCATTTCTTGTCTGGATATCTCCTTTCCGAGCTGCAGGGCTGGTTCCGGATTTGAATTATCAGGATGATTGCCTCAAAACTGGAACCGAACCACTTTGAAATGGAATTTCGTGTTTGAAGGAGTGGTATTTCAAGCTAGGAAAAGACCTTTCAGTGAGACATCACATCGAATAAACCAGGGGCGGTTCCACAAGGAAATGTTGGTGCGGGATAGAATATCTCTTGTAGACAATTGACTTCGTGCAATAGTGTTATTTTATATATTTCAACTAAATTCAATTAATTAGTTTCAATTACTTCAATGAAGTTTGCAGATGGCATATACACAGCTTCTATGGAGGCAGCAGACACCTTTCTTGCTAACTTTTCCGATATCACCTCACATGGATGAAGATCCCAGGTGGGTCGGGCTCCGGAGCCCTCTGGTTTGGTACCCTGCTGATGTTAGGTCGGCTCCGGAGCCCTCTGGTTTGGTACCCTGCTGATGTTAGGTCGGGGTCCAGAGCCCTCTGGTTCAGTACCCTGCCGATGCTAGGTCGGCTCCGGAGCCCTCTGGTTCAGTACCCTGCTGATGTTAGGTCGGGCTCCGGAGCCCTCTGGTTTGGTACCCTGCTGATGTTAGGTCGGGCTCCGGAGCCCTCTGGTTTGGTACCCTGCTGATGTTAGGTCGGGCTCCGGAGCCCTCTGGTTTGGTACCCTGCTGATGTTAGGTCGGCTCCGGAGCCCTCTGGTTTGGACCCTGCTGATGTGGTGGCCGGGGGCCCTCTGGTTTGGTACCCTGCTGATGTTAGGTCGGCTCCGGAGCCCTCTGGTTTGGTACCCTGCTGATGTTAGGTCGGGCTCCGGAGCCCTCTGGTTTGGTACCCTGCTGATGTTAGGTCGGGCTCCGGAGCCCTCTGGTTTGGTACCCTGCTGATGTTAGGTCGGGCTCCGGAGCCCTCTGATTTGGTACCCTGCTGATGTTAGGTCGGGGTCGGGAGCCCTCTGGTTTGGTACCCTGCTGATGTTAGGTCGGCTCCGGAGCCCTCTGGTTTGGTACCCTGCTGATGTTAGGTCGGGGTCCGGAGCCCTCTGATTTGGTACCCTGCTGATGTTAGGTCGGGGTCGGGAGCCCTCTGGTTTGGTACCCTGCTGATGTTAGGTCGGCTCCGGAGCCCTCTGGTTTGGTACCCTGCTGATGTTAGGTCGGGGTCCAGAGCCCTCTGGTTCAGTACCCTGCCGATGCTAGGTCGGGCTCCGGAGCCTTAAAGTAAGCAAATCGGGCAAACGTCAAGCAATTCCACTGCGACGTCAATAACAGGCAACGACATTCGGACGATAGGCAATTACTCACTTAATTACTCACTCTGAACAGCCACATGAGGTTAGGAGGCCGTTCCTAACATGACGAAACAGAAAATGTCCAGGACAGTTTGATAGAGGTCGGTTGACATGGATGTACAGCGGAGTCTGACTGGTTTGTGTTCACTTGATCAACTACACGCTCGGGAATGTAATTGGGTGGGTACTTCGCAATTTCACGTCTCGGTTGTCCAAGCCATGCCATTGACGGTCCAGGAAATTGCCGCTTTGATACGACGACACACATGCGCACAAACATACGCACACACACACGCGCACGCGCACACGCACAAGCACACGCACAAGAACACGCACACCGTAGTGCGCGTATATATATATATATATATATATATATATATATATATATATATATATATATATATATATATATATGTGTGTGTGTATATATATATATATATATTTGTGTATATATATATATATATTTATATATATATATATATATATATATATATATATATATATATATATATATATATATTTGCGTGCGTGGGTGTCTTTCCGTATAGCGGTTCTTAAGAATATAGACAGCCCTCACACGAAAAACTAACCGCCAGCGTACACCAACAAAATAGCGCAATGCCCGACATCAGTGAATTGCTAGAAACTGCGTACATCTGTATGTGTGCCAGCATCCGGTTCTGTGAACGTGGCCATCGTTCACCATATGAGGGCATGCGAAGGTCAGAAGCGTGCCAGGTGGACATCAGCAAATCGATCAGCCGTGCGGCCACCTTGTGTGCTCACCTGGGAGGACAGGTCCACGCCAGGGACAGGCCGAACCCCTGCTGCCAGCGCGGAATGCTGATGTGCCGGTATGGACGGTCGCCCAGTGCGTCACCGTGCTCCGATCCGCCGCTGCTCGGCCGCCTCTCGGTACACTGCGGGGGGCTCGGGACGATCCGGCGGCGCTGCTGGGGGCTCGGGATGACCCGCTGGGTTGGCTTCGTGGTGGGTACATGGCAGTCGCGGTACTGCGCGGTGCCGGGTGTGGGCGCGCAGTTTCGGGAGCCGCTCTGCACTTTCGGGAGCCTGGCCTGCGTGAGGCTGGGCATCGTTGACAGACCCAGAGTGTGGTCCAGGAGCGCCGGCGGACCCGGTGTGGGGCTTGAGACCGGCTCGAGACAGGGGGCGGTGCTGGGGATGTTGAGAGGTGTCGGCGGCCGGCTTGGGTTCGGTCGTCGATAGGTGACGACGGCGTTCACTGGGCGCGGCTCCTCCCAGCTTCGGTCCCGCCTCGGCTCACCCCAGCCTGCAACACATGGCACACCTGACTACACGCAACACGGCTCACCCCAACCTGCAACACACGACACACCTGACTACACACAATACGGCTCACCCCAGCCTGCAACACACGACACGCCTGACTACACACAACACGGCTCACCCCAGCCTGCAACACACGACACGCCTGACTACACACAACACGGCTCACCCCAGCCTGCAACACACGACACACCTGACTACACACAACACGGCTCACCCCAGCCTGCAACACACGACACGCCTGACTACACACCACAGCTCACCTCACTACACAACACAGCTCACCTGACTACACAACACAGCTCACCTCACTACACAACACAGCTCACCTGACTACACACCACAGCTCACCTGAATACACAACACAGCTCACCTGACTACACACCACAGCTCACCTGACTACACACCACAGCTCACCTGACTATACACCACAGCTCTCCTGACTACACACCACAGCTCACCTCACTACACAACACAGCTCACCTGAATACACACCACAGCTCACCTGACCATGTGCAATTATTGTTTGTCTAGCGGAGAGGACGTAACTGCTGGACGCGGAATGTATTGAGGTTGTCGAGATACGGTGGTCAATCCAGACATCGACCCGATAGGAAAGCTCATCGAGATAGGCGAGGCACTCTGCCCTTTCCGCATGCGAGCGTGAGCCTACAGCACTGTTTCCGGGGACCAGGGCTGCTAACTCGGCTTAGTGCTGGGATTGACCCGGTGAACATGCCGACAGCGGCCCGATGCTCGGCACTACGTCGGGCCGCTGTCTGGACGCCAGCCGACTGCTGTCGGCCGGGGAGTAGAATGTCCGTCGGACTGCTGTCGGCCGGGGAGTAGAATGTCCGTCGGACTGCTGTCGGGACGCTAGCGGCCCGCTGTCGGCCGGGGAGTAGAATGTCCGTCGGACTGCTGTCGGCCGGGGAGTAGAATGTCCGTCGGACTGCTGTCGGCCGGGGAGTAGAATGTCCGTCGGACTGCTGTCGGGACGCTAGCGGCCCGCTGTCGGCCGGGGAGTAGAATGTCCGTCGGACTGCTGTCGGGACGCTTGGGGAGTAGAATGTCCGTCGGCTGCTGTCTATGCCCCTGTCGGACGGGGGTAGAATGTCCGTCGGACTGCTGTCGGGACGCTAGCGGCCCGCTGTCGGTTGGGGAGTGAAATGTTGGACGACGGTCCGACGTCGGCTAGCCGGTATTGATATGGTGAACTCAACTGGCATATGCTGATATTCCAGGTCAGTTTGCCGATGTCGGACTGAGAGCAGCCCGATGTCGGCATGCCGCTTACGAGATGTCAAGCATGCCCTGATACATGCCGACAGTGGACCGACATCGACGTCGACATCGACATGATTACTGTGACCATCCTCTGAGCAAATTTCATACTATGCTGACATTTTGTGCATGAGATATGACCGCGCCGCTGTCGTGACTGCAGTGCAGCATTGTTGGCGACTGCAGACGTCTTTGGAATTGTGCTCGTGATGTCCCCGTCCCAATAAGTATTCTGCGTCAATCATTGCACTGACATTCGCCGGATAAACGACGCTGCTGCGTTGCAATCAAATGTAGTTCAGCTGCCATGTATGCATTGAAGTCAAGCTCAAAGAGCTTGACGAGCTCAAAGAGACGTTTCTCCAATTTTGGCGCGAGCCGGCATCCAGCTCTTTACGGCTTGCATATCCGTTCAGGTGACAGCAGCTTACTGCTGTTAGAGTTAGAGTTTGTGATATTTGTGTAGTATTTTCGGAACCGCCGTGGGAACTATGCATCTCCTACTGCCATCTCGCTCAACGCACACATACATTCCAAGCTGATACCTCAGCGTGCCAGCGCCAAGGGTGTCAGATCATGTGCCGATTGTCTCTCTCCGGATCGCAAGAGGTTCGAATACAAGGCGGGATTACCACTGGCCGGCACTGAGTGCGACAGAGGGACGCTGAGGTGTCCGCAGAGTGGAATGACCTGCATGTCGTACCTGGAGGTGGCCGCCACCTGCCGACGCCCGGAGCTCGCACGGCGAAGTGTCGGCTCCGACCCAGCGACTCGGCCAGCAGCCGGAACCAGCCGGCGATCTCGGTCGTCACGACGTTGCACACGCTGAACGACATGCAGCCCAGCAGCTCACTGCGCCTGCACACGGTACCACAGCGATGAGTGTCCAGAACAACCCGCTGGCGAAGGTGGCACGCAGATGATCCTGACGATGGCAACAACACTCGGAGACGCCGCATCAGGTCTGCTCTAATAACCTGCTAATGCATCGTCCTTGTCACTATGATTGGGCTATTGCTGGTCCACCAAAGTAACGAATACTTAGAGCATCCTTAAAAGAACAAAAAAAGCAGGACCTCAAAATCTTTACCAGTTTTTATACCAGCCAAACACCAGCTGCTGCCCCTCAGAACATCCATAGCCACGTCCCCCGGCAGCCTTGAAACCTGCACATTTCACCAGAAACGTCACGATTTCCCACGGCTCGGTCCTCACGCCGCTTCTCACACAGACCGGGCGCACATCACACGGCGACAGACTGTCGTGCAGACATACGTCACGATTGCTCACGGCTCGCCTCATCACACAGACCGGCGCACATCACACGCGACAGACTGTCGTAGACATACGTCATTGCTCACGGCTCGGTCCTCACGCCGCTCCTCACACAGACCGGGCGCACATCACACGGCGACAGACTGTCGTGCAGACATACGTCACGATTGCTCACGGCTCGGTCCTCACGCCGCTCTCACACAGACCGGGCGCACATCACACGGCGACAGACTGTCGTGCAGACATACGTCACGATTGCTCACGGCTCGGTCCTCACGCCGCTCCTCACACAGACCGGGCGCACATCACACGGCGACAGACTGTCGTGCAGACATACGTCACGATTGCTCACGGCTCGGTCCTCACGCCGCTCCTCACACAGACCGGGCGCACATCACACGGCGACAGACTGTCGTGCAGACATACGTCACGATTGCTCACGGCTCGGTCCTCACGCCGCTCCTCACACAGACCGGGCGCACATCACACGGCGACAGACTGTCGTGCAGACATACGTCACGATTGCCCACGGCTTCGGTCCTCACGCCGCTCCTCACACAGACGGGCGCACATCACACGGCGACAGGCTGTCGTGCAGGCATACCAATGTCAGCAGCAGGGCAACTGGATCTAACATTTAAACAAAATATTCAAAACAGATGTATGATATGGTATCAAAAATGTGGTGTTTCTGTGTCTACTCATTCGGTCGCTATTGTGGAAAAAATCTGAGTGGGGATGGGAGAATCCACTCCCTCCGTCACGGCGGGTGCTAACATAGTGTATGCCATTTGTGGCATGGACCAAAATTCAGCCCTCAGTGAGAAACACGACAACTTATTTTGTGATGGGTAAGGATGTGATTTCCTCTGCTTCCTCCAAGAGGGCTTGATCTCTGATGGGATGAGGACACCCCAGCTTTCCCTTTGCTGCGGAATGAACGCCGGTGCTCATCCTGTTCTGGGAAACACTGAAGCTACTACAGCAAGGGGTAATGCCTTTGATGGAATCACACATGCCTTGAAGGAGGGGAGGGATGGACGAAGTCCACTTCCAACCAAAGCGGGGAAAGTTTCCCCTGGGTCTAAAGGTCCCTCTAAGCAAAGGCAGCGATGCCGCCTGAGTCTACTGACCCACTGCGGAAGCGGGGAGGACACCAAATTCGAAGAGGGGCGCAGTTCACCCTCTCCGAAGGAGCAGGATTGGTGGCAGCTGCGTCGGAAGCTCACCCTGAGCGGAGATGGCGGTGCCACACGGACACCAGCAACCGCTTGGTGTGGTCTTCAGGCAAGAAGTCGAACGAGAACCGCTCGTCAAAAACGGGCACGTTGGTATGTCGCACGAGTCGTGTGCGACAGAACGACCGTTCACTGGAGTCGGGCACCAACGAAACCTGTACAGCAGCAATACAACGTCAGCGACACTATCGGCCTATCTCAAACCACATCTACGGCAGCAGTACAACGTCAGCGACACTATCGGCCCATCTGAAACAACGTCCATGGTGGCGCATCCGCATTAATGGCAAAACAAGGTGAAAGCACGGTCATGCTGTTTTAGAACTTAACTCGCGCCGTCTCTCCGGTCAGATCCTCACCCCCCGTCTCGGGGGGGGGGGTAGTAACCCCCTCTAAAATCCAAACTAAGCGTCGCACGAAAACGAAAGAGGTGTCACCGGAAAACGATCGACGAGTAGGGTCCGGATCCGCCCCCAAAACAATTTCCCCCCAAAAGTGACGTCACCAGGGGGCTAGATTTTCACGACTTTTCACGACTTACATTATGTTTTTGGCTCTGGGGAGTTCATTTTTGGGGGATATATGAGAAAACAAAATTTATTTGGAGTGCGAAAAGGACAGTGAAATCGACTAGGGTCATAACATTTTTTTGGCCCCCAAAAAATAAAAATGTTATGTTTTAAAATTTCAAAATTTTGCGTTTTCAAGTTTTCTTTAATTTTCCTTTTTCAATGGATAGAGCAGACAGAGAAACGTTGTTGGAAGTTAACTTTCCCTAAATGCTTACTTTAACCTTCAAGCCTATTATAGCCTATATAGCCTATAATAGCCTATATATTAAGCCTATTTGAACTGCAATTGGCAAATATGCAAAATTTATATGTAGTCAAAGAAGAAAAATTTCACTCGTACGTTTTCTTGCATCCCTAAAGATAAACAAACGCTGAAAGTTTCATTAAAATATCTGTATCCGTTAAAGCGTGACGACTGGTTGAACGTTTGTGGGGGTGACCTCACGTAACCTTGACTAACTCGTTGACCCTAGATGACCTGACTTCAAAATTGTAAAACAGCATGCCAAATTGATGTGGGAAAAGGTATGCAAAATTTGGGCGCGCTGCCGCGTGCCGTTCATCCGCTATTCGCGAGAACCCTGAGAGGGCGGTTGAAGACTCCCCCCCCGAAACGGGACGGGTAAATAGCAGTCATAGGTGTCCATCTGGGTTAAGCTGGTCGTTGAAAAAAAAATGGAACGAAATGAAGAGACTGAAACCAACGAATAAATTGTTATATGGTAAGTTATAAAGAGTTGACACGATGTGTGTTTCATTAGAACACGATGAAGTTATAAAGAGTTGACACGATATAAGCACGATGTGTTATAATGACCGATCTCTAGCGACACATGCCTAAAAGATGAAGATGGCTCCGAATCCACCGTTAGATCTTACCAGCATAATTCAGCATTTATAAACATTATCTAAGACACTTACTAGCATCAATCCCACCCTATTCACTCCAATTCCTATTGCCTATTGCACCACTGACAATTCAAAAATACTATTCTTGAAGTTACATAATGTATTCACTTAGTTATAGTAGAACTATTAACCCCATGATGTTGTCATAGCCAGTCTCATCACCATCATATACTTAGAGGAAGGTGCTGAATTCACTGACATCTAAACCTGCTACCAGCATAAATAATTCCCCATTTATAAACATGTTCTGAGGCACATGAAGCAGATCTAAGATACGACAGATCGGCCGGTGGCTCACCCTCATCCCTTAGAGTTTGATAAAAATTTGCTTGCATGATAACCAAGTGCTACGAGCCTGCTTGTGTAATGTGTATGCCGATCCGATCAACGGTGTTCGAGTTATAGCCTCGGGCAGTTATGAGAGATCATGAAATGTGGTTCTATTCCATGGCCTGGATTGTATACACCATGAGACATAAATTCACGTTCGAGTGCATTTTTTTAATCGAAAATGTTGAAGGGATGCATCTGCCGATAGTATCAGCCAAGAATATGTGATTTTCTTTTATCAGCCATGTAGAACGTAGTTCCGAATTATTATGCAGTTCTTTTGCTAGGGAAATGGTACGCAAAGTGTGTGTGTGAGAGAGAGAGAGAGAGAGAGAGAGAGAGAGAGAGAGAGAGAGAGAGAGAGAGAGAGAGAGAGAGAGAGAGAGAGAGAGAGAGAGAGAGAGAGAGAGAGAGAGAGAGAGAGAGAGAGAGAGAGAGAGAGAGAGAGAGAGAGAGAGAGAGAGAGAGAGAGAGAGTTTTAGAGAGAGAGAGAGAGAGAGAGAGAGAGAGAGAGAGAGAGAGAGAGAGAGAGAGAGAGAGAGAGAGAGAGAGAGAGAGAGAGAGAGAGAGAGAGAGAGAGAGAGAGAGAGGGAGGGAGGGAGGGAGGGGGAGGAAGAGGGGGAAGAGAGTGATATAGAGATATATTATAGATATGAATACACACACATATATATATATGAGAGATGGGGATAAGATAGAGATTGATATAGAGATATATTATAGATATGAATACACATATATATATATATATATATATGTGTTTATTCATATCTATAATATATATATATATATATATATATATATATATATATATATATATATATGTGTGTGTGTGTGTGTGTGTGTGTGTGTGTGTGTGTGTGTGTCTGTGTTTGTGTGGGTGTGTGTGTATATGCGCATTTATCTTTATGCTTGTGTATGATACAAAGCACAGACAGTTGCCCCCCGATAGACCGGCAAGTAACCCACAGATCAGTTGAAGATGAGTACGCTGCTGTGGGTGTGCCTTTACCATGTCCGCCTCAGTATCTCGCCGTCCCATTCGCCACTTCATTTGCTGACCGTACCTGAAAATGCTCGATCAAGTGTCATTTATCGTATTTTTGCCAGAGCACTTCCTTCCTTCCCAGACGTATGGAAAGTGCAACGATAGATTTGTCTTGCCTGGTTAGTCTTCAAATAGCATTAGATGGATGAAATGAGCTTTCCGCATTGTGTCACTTGAGAAGGCCGAGGAAATACCCGTCCTAAATTATACGGTCATTAGTCATCTCGTAGTAAACATCCAGATAGTTTATGTATTTTTATGACATTATTTCATGACGACAAAGGTGCAAGTAATCCGCGCCCAAAAGTGTCGATCGACCACCGACCACTAAGTTCATTATTTTGATGAACTTAGAACTCTGATTTTCATCTCGAAGCTCTTCGTTTCCAGGCATGTGATACACCTGAAGTCGTCCTTCAATAACCGCTACCCGACCAAGTACTGATCAGGTTTAGAGTCAGCAGGTGCTGCACAATGGACACATGCGTACGTTCTGACGAGTTGAGATAGCAATAGGCGGCAGGCAGCAACAGCCAGAGCAGTTTTGCGAAGCCAACCTCGTCTCCTTCGGCATCTCGAAAGTTGCTGTGTACACCAAGGCAAGACTGGAGTTCCGTCAGGAAGCCAGGGGATCCAAATACTTATTTACAGGACATACTTTCAGATTAAATAGGGAAAGTAACAAGTTAAGATTAGCAGGGCAACGAACAGTGGGTCAGAACCCCTCCCTTCGCACTATTGGGGATCTCCGTCCATGCACCAGACAAATAAAAGCAGCAAAAGTTTTAACTAAAAACTACAATTAAATTTGCTAATTAAAAACTACATACTGAGCAAAATATTCACCTTACACTACCAGTGCATGCATGAGCATTGTTCATCCTCAGAAAACTTCACTCTTTCCTTGGGAGCCTCCAAAACCTCGGGCCCTGCCTTCAGACAATATGAATTCATCACTTACGACACGAGAAGCGACATGTGCAAATGTTTCCAATGGATCATTATGGCCATTTTACTGTTTTTACTTTGTTCCTGCTTTTTACTTTTAGAAAAGTACAAATACGTTCGGCTGCAGGCGGAGGAAGGGAGAGTATTGTTGCCGAATGGACCAACTATCCAACTGCATGTACATGCACTGACACTATGGAACTGGTGAAGATATAAGGATGCGAGGAACGGATCAGTCGATTGTATTTGGGTAACGTAGCAGCCTACATTTAAGCTTAGAATGAACTTAGTTAATTTCCAGTCCGAATTCAGGCAGTTTCAGCAAAATCCACTGAAGTAGCCAGTGCCGTCCGGCTAGCTCAGTGGGTAGAGCTCTGGCCTACAAAGGCATCTCTGTGCACAACTGACTCGTGTCGCTTCACACGCTTTGGCTGGGACGGCCCGTTGGCAACTGACCAAGTAAGGTCGGGGTGCAGGCACCGGGCGGCCTGCCAACTTTGTGGGCACGTAAAAGTCTAAGCCAAAATTGTGCTATAGAGCTGGTATTTTCCGAGCAGGGTGTGCGTTCAGGGTCAGTACTAGTGCTAAGTTTGCGCTTAGCACGGATACTGATTCTGTAAAGCCTCCCCCAAAACATCCAAAATAACTTCTTTTTTAAATATTAAACCTTTATTCAAATTTGACGCATGAGGAAGCGAAACATTTCGACGATGCAATATAATAAGCGGCTAAATAAGCCGTGTTTATCTCCCATCTATTCATCAGGTTCAGTATCAGATCGGCTTAATTCGCTGGTAACGCGGACTGCACCGTGTCGGTGCTGTTTCGTTGTGGTCTCCTGTTTCAGAACTATGGTCATTTTGTCATTGATAGTGTCACAAATGAGATGACCTGATATGCATCAGTGATATAAACAGAAGTGTCGATTTTTTAAAACATTGGGGGCCGAAATATATTAGACCCCTCCCCCTCCCACCCCGAAAAAAAAGCTCATCGAATTTTGCCCACTATATTTTCAGACCTCAATAATTCTGAATTGTATTTGACGATGTGCATGTTTATGTTTATTCAGCATCCTCGCCAACGGGAAAATTGTCCAGTAACAGGTGAAGCCACATAAAGAAAAGATCAATGCACAGTGCATATCAACATACAAAACTATGGGTCATAGCACGCGACTACAGTATCATACAGTGGACTCGGGTCCATCGTCATCGTCAACGCCATCTATATACTCAACGTCACCGTCACCCTCCCCTCACTCCACACACTAAAAACTCACAACGGTTTAAATAAAATATGTATGCGCCCATATGCAGGCTAAAACACACCGCCTTGATGGAGCATTGGAGCACAGCAGGACTGTGATGACGACGGGTGAAGGTATTTCCTCGGTGCCTAACATTAGGAAGGGTGAAGCCAAAGTTTTGGTGGGGCGAGTTCAGTGTCGGAAAGGGGGCATAGCTTCCACAAAATCATAGTAATCGAAAACAATGTCCTCTGATCAAACATGTGCATTGATGTGCATCGTGATCGCCGAGTCCAGTCAGTCGCCACACACAACACCAAGCAAACTAAAATGCACAACGATTCACATACATGAATCAACGCAATCGTTGTACCATTTATTTTTACAACAGTTTAATAACCACACACGTACCCAATGGCGAAACCAATAGCAAGAGGCCACACTGGGTACACGCCTCTCCGATCACGGCCAACGAGTCCGAAAAGGTCAATGTTAGTCCAGGAGATTCCCAGAAGTGCCATCCGACGGTCTTGAAATGCACTTGTATTGCAATATTATTAATGAAGTGCTCTTAATGTTTGCTCAAAGAAAAAAGTTCCGGCGGCATTTCCGCTTGTGGGCATCTTTCAACAGTGATTCACGATATAATACATTATTTTAAGTTCTAATTTGCTCACTTCGAGCCAGATTTGTTATTTTCGAGTATGGATTTGCCAACTTCAACGGCAATAGTTCTGCTAAACTGCTCTCACTGTTTGTTCAAAGAGAGCGGTACTCACCACTCTTCCCAGGTGACAAATATATATAGTTTTCCGGTTGCCGGCACTAGTTCGGGAACAAAACAAGATGAACATGTTAGCCTCGTCTGACCTTTGACCTATGCAACAAATTATAGCATGTTGCACATCGGTCGTATCCTATGCTCCTGTACCATGTCGAACGTTTGAGGCGCTTTTCGGTTGTTGGCGTCACCTGAGATGTCAGCAGGTAACACCGAAATGAAGAAAAATATCGGGTATGAATGACGAGATCCTGCCACGTGTAACACGCTGGTTATTGTTTCGTGTCGCCGTTCCCGATTTCCATTTGGAAACGATGGGGAGTCGCTCTCACCCCACCCCTCACTGGAAAAGGTGGAACAATGTGCACGAGCGAGGGCTGACACTTCGTCTTGCTCGTCCAGCATCACTATGGGTACCTGATACACAATACCACCACCCTATGGGCTTAGTTATAAGTTGGTGATTAAATGCACTAAAGCCCACCATTTCGCTCTCGCTATATAACATCATTTATGCCACTGTCGCAAAATTTCCCCCGAGTGAAATTGTGGGTCATGCAGTGAGCATTTGTGCCAGAGCATTGGTCGCCGTTTTCCTTCGCGATAACCCCACTCTCCTACCAAAAGTCCTCCCTCGGGGACTATTATAATGTGTTTTCCCCGACTTCAATCAGCGGTGTAGGCTCGCGTCTTGTGTAAATTGTCACAGTGCCATCCCAAATGCAAAGAGTACACCTTGGCAACTTGATGACACTAAAGAGCATACCTTTTTTCCTTTTAACCGTGGCGAGACCTAGAGAAGTGTATTGACACCTTGGTGAGACTACGGCTTACCTTGATGTAGGTGTTGCACAGTTCCGTCGTCCGCGCGCGCAGTTTCCGAGCTCGCATCACGTGCACCGTGAGAAGACCGCAGTTCTCGTAAATCCTCAGCTTCAGGTGGCCTGCCGGGTGGAGGCTGCACATCAGAACGGCTGTGGCTGGATCTCCGTGAGTCGAGGGGTTCGTAGTGTTGCTGGGTCCTAGGACAGTTTATGCTGCATGCAAGGCATTGAAGCCACTGTTTTGGGTGCCCGTAGCGTCTTCCGTACACGGTGAATGGAACTGCTCCTAGGGTAAGATTAAAATGGAACTGCTCCTAGGGTAAGATTAAAATGGAACTGCTCATGGGTAAGATTCAAATGAAACTGCTCCTAGGGTAAGATTCAAATGGAACTGCTCCTAGGGTAAGGCTCAAATGGAACTGCTCCAAGAGTATGATTCAAATGCGTCGTTGGGCAATGCTCTGCTGGAGACGGTGACTGCACTCCGCCACGGCACACTGTGACGCTGCGCTGTGGCGGCACACTGTGACGGCACACTGTGACGGCACACTGTGACGGCACACTGTGACGCTGCGCTGTGGCGGCACACTGTGACGACACACTGTGACGCTGCGCTGTGGCGGCACACTGTGGCGGCACACTGTGACGCTGCGCTGTGGCGGCACACTGTGGCGGCACACTGTGAGGCTGCGCTGTGGCGGCACACTGTGACGCTGCGCTGTGGCGGCACACTATGACGGCACACTGTGAGGCTGCGCTGTGGCGGCACACTGTGACGGCACACTGTGAGGCTGCGCTGTGGCGGCACACTGTGACGGCACACTGTGACGCTGCGCTGTGGCGGCACACTATGACGGCACACTGTGAGGCTGCGCTGTGGCTGCACAGTGTGACGCGCTCGGGACCACAGTGCTGGGAAGTGTCGGACTCTAAGAGTTCTCCGTGCATGTGTTTCCGACCGTGCGTCCAAAGACGTGTCGGTTTCTGAGAATGTCTGTGTATATGCTCCCGACCGTGCGTCAAAAGACGTGTCGGACTCTGAGAATGTCCGTGTATATGCTCCCGACCATGCGTCCAGAGACGTGTCGGTTTCTGAGAATGTCCGTGTATATGCTCCCGACCATGCGTCCAGAACACTATTTGCGGCGATTGCTATCGCTTAGATCAGGGATTCCCAAACCCATGGTCGCCACCCTTTTAAGGGTCGCGAAGACCTTTCTTAGGGTCGCGGACAATCTGAAATGCATACGCATGAATTTCAACAATACGAAGATTAAAGTGATTTTTTTATTGCCTAATTTTGAAAACGACAATCCAGAATTCTGAAAATTAACTGATCGGAGACGCTAAACCATATTTAAGTTCGGGATGCGATCTAGCGAGGTGTGTGATGTACAAGCTTGCATACAGATAGCGGCAATGATTTCAGTTTCAGAGATCGTGGGAACAGTTGCACTTGTATGCAGTGTGGTATCTGCTCATATCGCTAGTCACTGATTGGCTGCATTCAAATCTAGTGCAAGTTGTTTGGCTGCATTTCAATGCTGCATTTCAATGCAGCGCAAGCTTCCGTTTCCGTCGAATGCCCGTTTCAACGAACTTGTGGTCATCCTCAATAGATTGAACGGTCATTGTATTGTTGTTGGCCTTGCTGAAAGCATTAGCGCCTGGTATGGTAAGTGAACTTCTTTTAACCATTTTATAACAATTACTATCAAAATATTGGATTCTGTTGAGTGTGATACAATCATGCTGAGCAAGTGGAGCGAAGTGTTACTGTTATGTCCAATGAAAATCGAGTTGTAAATGTACTTTTGGAAAAAATTTCAGTGTTTTGTTGACTTCGGAAACGATTTGCGTGTGATTTTCTGTTGTTACGTAGTCAAAGTCAAGTGTGTCAAAGACACCATGTTTTATTTACTGAATTGGAGAGGATGGATGTAAGAAGACGGTTAACAATTCATATTAAAGTTTTCTTAGCATCTAGTGGCCGGGGAAATGCCTATTTTCAGTCTTTTTTTGTTGTTGCTGAATACCTGGAATTGTTTCGTGAAGTTTGAATTTTAAACTGACTAGCAGGCAACCAAGAGTTTATGATAAAAACGCGCGACGTCGAGTGATCCTTCACTACTATATGTGCTCGCTAGTTTAACGCTCAACAAAGCACTTTTTACTGGTACCAATGATATAATGAAGAAATATCATTCTGGTTATCGCACATAATAATTTTATATTTTACTAGTTAACACCTGCTTTGATGGAACTTTGTTAACTATTGCAGCGAGGGGCGGGGATGGCCGAGTGGTTAAGGTGTTGGGCTATGGGTACCAAAGGTCCCGGGTTCGACTCTAGCGCCACTCAGAACATTTCCCAATCCCGCGGCCCACCGGCGAAACAGCGTGGGCGGCGCCATTAGCCGTGAATGTGCATAAAGTGTGTCGTGAACCAATCAATAAACAAACAAACAACAAACAAACTATTGCAGCGACTTCTCACCATACTTTGTAGGCATGTGCGTGTATTTGTGGCCTGTGTATGACGTGTGTGTGTGCGTGTGTGTGTGTGTGTGTGTTTGTGTGTTTACGTGTGTGTACGTGTGTGTACGTGTGTGTGTGTGTTTGTGTGTGTGTGTATACATGTATGTATGTGTATGTATGCGTGCGTGTGTGCATGTGCGCACATATTCGCTTATTGTTTTCCTCCTCCCACATCTGAATACGAAAATGGCTCAACGACGAACACAATTAGCGTATAAGTCTGATTTTTCAAATATAGTTTTACTGAGATGAGAGACCGATCTGGGACCGTACGACCCAAATGTGATCAATGCTTACAAGTCCTCGCAAATGAACCTATGGAATAAAATAAACTGAATCGTCACCTGCATTCAGTTCATCCCGATTTCACTGAGAAACCTCTGAGTTACTGGAAGGACAAGGAAGTACAAGCCAAACGAAGTCGAATCGATGCTCCATCTAGCGCAGCTTTTTCTCTGGAGAAAGCTTCTCTGGCATCCTTCGAGGTGGTGTGCATGATTGCGAAATGCCAAAAAATATCACAATCGGGGAGGAACTGGTGATGCTAGCAGCAGTAGCAATGGTAAAGGCTATTGGTGGAGCTGATATTGCGAGTAAAATCGAATTGGTTCCACTTTCGGACAACAGCATCAAACGGAGAGTTGAGCTGATTTCTGGGGACATTTTGGCTCAATTGATTGCTGCATTGAGAAAGGCAGGTAGATTTCCATTGCAGACTCACGAATCGGTTGATATTTCGGGTAGCCCCCAACTGATGGTTTTTGTGAGGTGCAAGGAAGAAGACGACATTCATGAAGAATTTCTCTTCTGCAACGCTATGTCAACCACAACCACCGAAGAAGACATTTTCAATATGATCGATACATTTTTCAAGAAACACCAACTGGATTGGTCAAATTGTTTGGCTGTATGCACCGACGGAGCTCCCTCGATGATGGGAAGTCGCCAAGGTTTTGTGAGTCGGGTGAAAGTGGAAAACCCCGATGTCATTATAATCCACTATTTCCTGCACCGAGAAAACCTCGCTTCTCCTGCTTTACAACCAGAGCTTCATGCGGTCTTGCATGATGTCATCCAAATTGGGAACTTCATCAAAGCGAGGGCTTTGAATTCACGCATATTTCACAAAATGTATGAAGAGATGGGTTCGAAACATCAAGATTTGCTGTTTGACTCCGACGTCCGTTGGCTGTCTCGTGGTAAGATTCTTTGAAGGGTTCTTGAGCTTCGCACTGAAAGCGAATATTTCTGTGCGAGAAAAAAAAACATGCTCTCGCAGATCGTTTCAAATATGTTTGGCCGGCGAAACTTGCATATTTTGGTGACATCTTGATGCATTTGAATGAACTGAATTCAGACATACAGGGACGAGGTCATACCGTGGTGGACATTGGTGAAAAAATTATAACGTTCAAGAAACAAAAGTGGTCTTTGGAGAGCAAAAATGGCCTGAGGGAGGGCAGCAGCTTTTCCAGAGCTAAGTACCATGCTCGAAGATTCCGTAAAAAATATCTTTCGATGGGATCAAAGATGTTCTTGAAGAATATCTGAAGAATCTTAAAGATTAAATTAAGAAATATTTTCTCAAAATGTCGAGCTGAAAAAGCATAGCTGGATCAGAAATGTGTTGAAGTTAGAGTGAAGTTGGATGTCAGCGTCGATGTCAGTGAAGTTGGAGAGGATATTCCTGGATTCCAAGAAGAGCTTATAGATCTCCAAGAGAACCAAGTTGAAAAAGAAAACTTCGAGAACCTCCAGTGTTCACAATTTTGGACTAAGCAAAAAGATCAGCTCATATTGTCTGTGGAGGCTGAGAAAGCTCTTCTTCCCTTCCCGACGACATATCTAAGCGAGCATGGGTGTTCATGCTTGGTTACTATCAAAAAGAAAGCCAGAAACCGCTTGGATCCGCAGCACGATTTGCGTTGTGCTCTAACAATGAACATCAAACCAAACTTTGAAGATCTTGTTCGCCAAATGAAGAAGTTTCACGGCAGCTATTGAGACTTTTCGTTTGTAAAGACATGGTTTCTTTTTTCACGCAATACAGTTGGTTTCGTTTTAGCTGAGCTTTGTTTCGTTAAGCTCGTTTTAAATTCAATTGAATTTGTTTTAAATTAGTTTTATCGAAGTGTTGGCAAAAAATACTTAACAGAGGTAAATTTAATTTGCATATTGTAATATCTAGTATAAATATAAAGTAGCACTATGAATATTTGTAGCAAAAAATCTTAACTGCCATTGCATGTGCGTGCACTTATTTAGGGTCGCCGAGTAGGGTTAAGACTTTATTTAGGGTCGCGGCCAAAATAGTTTGGGATAGGTGAGCTTAGCTAGAGCCGATGACGGAGATACTAGGTTACGGTAGACTGTGAAGTGAAAGGGTGGGTTATTGTCTGGCGTAACTCTGCAGAGCGTGGCATAATGCATGGACTGGTTCCTGTTGAACTAGCGCTATCGCGAGATCACAAGCCTCGTAGCAAAATAATGCTGTCAAATAAAGTGTTACGAAAACAACGCTCCCGAGTCTGACATAATGAACAAAGAAAAGCACATATGACAAAAATACGATTTGGAAAGCAGCTGTAAGTTGTTTCCTTGCGGTTCACCCGAGATTTAGTATCTGGCGAAACCTACCCCGTGAGTGTGCATGCAATTGCATTGCTGCCTTGATTCCAGCTCTCAACATATCACGACATATAGATGTTGCGTGAAAATAGTATATCGTACATCGTGCCACTAGCGTGCATCTGAAGGAGGTAAAGCCTGACGCTGCTGCCCTTGTCAGCAGTTCTGATGGCTGCTTAGCCAGTCAATCTGACCGCGAACCGGAACCGGAACAAACAAACACCGGCCGGCGCGTCGACCCGTCGGTGGCAGTTCCCACCGTCAGCTATACCAGGCGCAAGGCCGCCTTCGCGAGTGCTGTCTCTCGTTCGTGCAGGACAAGGTGAGGTGAGGCGGAAGAGGCTGAGAAGGAGGGCTCGGATAGCTCACAGCGGCAACACGTGGCGTGACGAGGCCTGGTGTGACCCACAGCGGCAACACGTGGCGTGATGAAGCCTGGTGTGACCCGCAGCGGTAACACATGGCGTGATAAGGCCTGGTGTGACTCGCAGCGGCAACACGTGGCGTGATGAGGCCTGGTGTGACCCCAGCGGGAACACGTGGCGTGATGAGGCCTGGTGTGACTCGCAGCGGCAACACGTGGCGTGACGCCTGGTGAGACTCGCAGCGGCAACACGTGGCGTGACGACGTCTCACGCGATCTACCAGCGGAGATGCGGCGCAGCTCCGGCAGCGTCATCACTGAATCAATAACTGAACGGTAACTGGCGGCGGATACACGGCCGAAACAGCGGCTGTCGCGTAGTGTGGATACACGGCCCAGACAGCGGCTGTCGCGTAGTGTGGATACACGGCCCAGACAGCGGCTGCCGCGTAGTGTGGATACACGCCGACAGCGGCTGTCGCGTAGTGTGGATACACGGCCCAGACAGCGGCTGCCGCGTAGTGTGGATACACGGCCCAGACAGCGGCTGCCGCGTAGTGTGGATACACTGCCGCGTAGTGTGGATACACGGCCCAGACAGCGGCTGTCGCGTAGTGTGGATACACGGCCCAGACAGCGGCTGTCGCGTAGTGTGGATACACGGCCCAGACAGCGGCTGTCGCGTAGTGTGGATACACGGCCCAGACAGCGGCTGTCGCGTAGTGTGGATACGCGGCCCAGACAGCGGCTGCCGCGTAGTGTGGATACACGGCCCAGACAGCAGCTGCCGCGTAGTGTGGATACACGGCCCAGACAGCGGCTGCCGCGTAGTGTGGATACACGGCCCAGACAGCGGCTGCCGCGTAGTGTGGATACACGGCCCAGACAGCGGCTGTCGCGTAGTGTGGATACGCGGCCCAGACAGCGGCTGCCGCGTAGTGTGGATACACGGCCCAGACAGCGGCTGCCGCGTAGTGTGGATACGCGGCCCAGACAGCGGCTGCCGCGTAGTGTGGATACACGGCCCAGACAGCAGCTGCCGCGTAGTGTGGATACGCGGCCTAGACAGCGGCTGCCGCGTAGTGTGGATACACGGCCCAGACAGCAGCTGCCGCGTAGTGTGGATACACGGTCCAGACAGCGGCTGCCGCGTAGTGTGGATACACGGCCCAGATAGCGGCTGTCGCGTAGTGTGGATACACGGTCCAGACAGCGGCTGCCGCGTAGTGTGGATACACGGCCCAGACAGCGGCTGCCGCGTAGTGTGGATACACGGCCCAGACAGCGGCTGCCGCGTAGTGTGGATACACGGCCCAGACAGCGGCTGTCGCGTAGTGTGGATACGCGGCCCAGACAGCGGCTGTCCGCGTAGTGTGGATACGCGGCCCAGACAGCGGCTGCCGCGTAGTGTGGGAAGAAGTCGGCCGGCTAGAGTGTGGACAGCATAGTTGGAATTGAAGTACTTTTAATATATTTTATCTCGGAAAGCATTATTGTACATCAGGATCTAACTGGATAGCAATGGCTTCGCATCCACTCCGCCACAGAGCCGCAGAGGGAACGCAATCATCACTTTAAAAATAACTACGGTAAAACGGCACCCACGAAATGACAAGATGTCACACTCACGAATACCGCTCAAACTGCCCGGTTTTCCAAGCCGGCAGCACCGTGCAACACACAGGACTTCGCCCTTGCAGACACCGATAATGGTGACGACTGGCGATAGCCACACGACAAGATCGCCTGCAAGACCGCCCACGCTCGCACTGGCGAAGAGCTGGCGTTGTGCGCCAGCTCCGACTCCGACCCGGCGTTGTGCGCCAGCTCCGACTCCGACCCGGCGTTGTGCGCCAGCTCCGACTCCGACCCGGCGTTGTGGGCCAGCTCCGACTCCGACCCGGCGTTGTGCGCCAGCTCCGACTCCGACCCGGCGTTGTGCGCCAGCTCCGACTCCGACCCGGCGTCCAGACGCAGCCGCCGCCCGCCCGGAGGCGTGTGGACCGCAGTCGGCAAGACAGGCGCCCGGTGGCGTCGGCCACTGAATTCCTGTCAAATTACCGCCTGATCAGGCTAAGCGCATCGGCCGGAAAATTATACGGACTCGAGGTGTAATCAATTCATCAGATATTCGAGGGGCAGTGACCACAGGCACGACCACACAGTGGCCGGAAGGAGAGCGTCCCATGGCTGCCACCGGCCAGGCGAATGTGTCCTGTTGTCCCCGCTGGCGGGGTAAGCTGGCCGCTTATAGGCAGCTTTCAGGATTCCAGTTAGAACACAAACCCGCTATTGGACCCAAGCCCGCTACTGGAATGAAGTCAGCACACATCCTTTTTGAAATATGCCGTCCAGAATTCCATAAGGAATCATAAGATAAAGTATGTTGTTAACCGACGTGCCGCGAACAGTCTGTAGAAGCGATGAAGATGTATCTTGAAATATTTCCCTTCGGCAAAAAATAGTGGACAGCATGGCAGGAGTTACGCGATGAAAATCATATAAATGTAGAACTCGTTTTGACGTGGCCAATATTAATGGCCGCGATATCAAGTTCTGCAGGGATGGCGAGATGATTCTTTTTCGCCAATTCTCGGGATTGATAGTACCCCACCAGATATCATGGGCTGAAAAGAAGCACTTATGCTGCAACGATTGTATGTGGTACGTTTGTATGGGTTCCCCTTAATTATTGTTATCGAGAAATCCGTTTAGTTGCACACTTGTCAGCGGTTAGAAACTGAATAATGTGGAGGATAGAATTCAAACAGAGATACCGTCTGCGAAATAAAGAAGAGTATATTTTCATTGTTCTGTATGGTGTGGCTAATTTAGCAGTTCTACTTTGGAAAATGGGACAAAAGAAGCGATTAATGAATGTAGGCCCCGCTACAACGCCAATTCCTGGTATGGTGTTGCTTTTTATTGTTTCGTTTATCCAATTTATCCAGTACCTATTTGTTGCGCAGCAAGTCACCCTACGCTTCGGGTATGCTATGATAGCATGCATTGGGGGGAGATTGAACGGTTGATTAAGGATACCGCAAAAACTCGCAGCGTTTTGTTTCAGTAGTTATTTGGACTTTAGGGCGCTTCGACCAGAGTTGACCATTCACGTTTTGCTTCAGTAGAAATCAGGCGCGGGTGGAGCTGGCGCGGCATGCTATGCAAAGCCAGTGGCAACGTGCAAAATGTATCAAAATCAGATCCAATCAAATGAAGTAAAAAGTATATGAAAAGGAATATCAACACCCCTTTCGCTGATTAAATATCTTTTGCGTCGCACATCTTTTACCTGATGATCTTGAGAAAAAATGCCAGTTAGATTATCCAGCAAAAATACCTGCACCTTGCAAAAATGCACCATAAAATGCAGAAAAGGGCAGGTTGCTGCTATCCACTCATACTATAAGCGATCACACGATGCGCATCACGTGGTCAGCTACTTGATTACAGTGATATGACCACTCCAAAAGTCCCATGGCACCATTCCTCATGTGGGTGGCCGCCGTGGTCGGACAATGCGGTCGACCATTCCAGGAAATCGAGACCACGCCTCACCACCTCACTCTCTATTTTTCGACGGATCGTTTTGTCGTTCCAGGCGACGTGGACGACGAAGAACAAATATCAAACATTTGCTGGTGCTCGACACATTTTCAGAACACGTTATCTGGGTTGCGAACCGTTGCGTGATAATGTTTTCAGCTCATGCTATCAGATTGTAACACATCAATTATACAGAAATACACATGCATATTTCGTTGTGAATGAGAGCCTGCGTCTGCATATTTGTCGTAGAAATGTAGCAAACAGGATCGCTCTTGTTTTTTCACACCAAGCAATAGCCATCAGTGCTGGGACGAGCCATTACATCCGACGGCGACATGATACAGCTGTGTCATCATGCACCCATGTACGTCGCGGTTGCTGCCGCAATAACTACAGCCACCTCATCAGCACGTAAGTACTCATGTAGTTGATATTCGTTGCCGCTGCCATCAGTTACGCGGCCACGCCGGCCTGGACGGGGTCGGTGGGGCCCGATAGAGTCGAATGGGGCCGCATGGGGTCGGTGGGGCCCGATGAAATCGAATAGGGTCGGATGGGGTCGGTGAGGCCCGATGGAGTCGAATGGGGTCGGATGGGGTCGAATGGGGTCGGATATGGTCTGATGGGGTCGGTGGGCCCGATGGAGTCGAATGGGGTCGGTGGGCCCGATGGAGTCGAATGGGGTCGGATGTGGTCGAATGGGGTCAGATGGGGTCGAATGGGGTCGGACGAGGCCGCACGGCCGGCGGCATGCCTGCCATTGTGAGCGGCTGCCTCGTGCAAAGGTGAAAACCTGCTACCTGGCTACGAGCTTTGGTGGCAGATATTTGGGAAAGATTCCGCAGTTATCGTGACACCTTTCTATCAGTGGCGGATCCAAGGGGAACAACGAGACTCTGTCCCCTCCCCCCAAGATGCCGATTTTTGCTGAAATTGGGCATTACAACGACATTTTTCCAAGTCTGAGAACAATTTATCAGATAAATATTGTCATAAACAGACCCGGCCACTGTTAGCTGTTCAAATCTGATGAGTTTGTCAAAGTCGGATTTCTTCAATTCGCCTCCACCCGAGCCAGGTTTCGGGACCCACCCCCACACACGGTATTTGTAGCTTGGCCGTGTGTGATATTTTGTAGGTGACAGGTTTGGTACTGTTTTCACCTTTGTCCGCCTGCTGTCACTGGAGACCATTGTGGCTGGCGTTCCGGGTGGGTGGCGCGATTGTCTGCCCACCAGTGGACGGCCGGCTTTTGTTTGAACGCTTTGCTGGAGGAATGCGGTCCCGAGTGCGCCCAGTCCAGCCCAGCGGCCGACGCTCGCGGGTGGCTCCACCGAATACCTCCACCAATAGCACAAATAGTTCGGCGCGTTTTTTCCTCGAGCACCCATTCGTCATCACTGGACCGGCTATTGCGATCGACGAGACTTTAGCCGAATTCGGAAGATGAAATAGCGTTCCTCAGATTCTACAATTGATACGCCGACAATGAGTCCCATAAAAATGTGCACCCCGCAGTGCCGGCTGTCTGAGAGGTGTGATGCCCCGATAGGTTCCGACAGGGTGAGAAACGGACCAATCGTGCGATGTTATCGCCGGCCGTGAAGCGTCCTGAGGAGGACGCTCGCGGACGGGAGCTGAACGCTGAACTCCCGAGGGTCGCCACACCTACAGCAGCAACACCCTCCAGTCGCCAGATCACACGCAGGACAGCAACCCTCTTCATTCTCCAAGTCCCATGTAGTAACCCTCTCCAGATTGCATGCAAAGTCTGCAACCTCCTTCAGTCTCCAGGTTGCATGCAGGACAGTAACCCTCTCCAATTTTCAAATCACATGCACGGCAGTAATCCTCTCCAGTCTCCAGAGTGTTCAGGACGGTAAATATCTCCACTGTTCAGGCTGCATCAGGGATGGAAACACTTCCCATGCGACGATGGAGGACGATCTCCTCCAGGTCGCAAGTAGTGTTGGTTGGCACCTTTTGTATGCAATGCAGCAGTTCGTGTGGAAGCACGACTCGGTTAGCTGACAGAAAGGAATGTCTCCAATTTTGCGAGAGAATAGCCACCATCATCGCGCGACACATCCGACAAGACAACGGACGAGTATTTCGTACTCCGCTGAATGAAGGACGTATTTTCTCACAAAACATGATGTTTTGTCAGGTAAAATATTCCGGACAAAATGCTGCACCTCCTACAGCTCTTTGCATGCCAAACACATGGAACTGCGGGTTCACAGCTCCACCGGCCCTAAAAAGACGTGACGGACCAAGCTTTTGCCTCGCCAACGACCGACCGGCTGGCCGACCGGCTGGCCGACCGGCTGGCCGACCGGCTGGCCGACCGGCTGGCCGACCGGCAGGCAGATGTGTGACGTCACGCGCTAGTGCGCACGGTTCGATGGCGACCCAAGTGGTTACGGCTGAGTTGCTTATTATTAAAATGAACACCTTTTTCTTGGATTTGTCGAACGATGTTGCCAAAGTAAGGCTCCGATGAGGTGATTTAGTAAGGCAGCTCCACCCCCAAGCTGTTGGCTTATGCTGGGTATTAAAAAGGGCACGGAAACTCTCATGCCTTTCACAACAGCTCATAGCATAGTTGATTCACGACCTGCGCCGCCTGTGTCGGGAAGCAGTGGCTATATTTTTCAAGAGTCCGGCTGAATAGCTACATAGTAACTGCATCATAATAGCATGATTTGCAAGTCATTGGCATGCCTGCAAACAACAAAGGTACAACAAACAAACAAGCATTTACGGTCCACTGCGCAACGGCACACTCCAATTCAAAATCTTGCGGCGGGTGTTTTTGCCTGTTCCCCTCGGGACTCACTCTATCATGTGCGGGGTACGGCAGTGTTAGATGAACTATATGTGATAAACCTGGCACAGGTTTAAATGTTATTCAAGGAAGTTAAATTAGAAGACACTTGCATTTCGACATAACATATTTTATGGGAGGTTGAGGCATACGAGAGTGTTTTAGCTATAAGAAAGCTTCAATTTGTGTAAGCATTTGCCAATTAGTTTGCTTCCAATCACTCAAGCGATAAAAACACGGATACATTTCACATTTACGACAACATAGCGTGCATTTTCAGACATTCCGTGCAAACTATATTTGGAAATGTACCTTTTGTTTTTGCCCGCCCAGAAGAAATTTACCGCAGCTGACACAGCCATGATATGAAATGAAGTATATCTGGGAATTCCTGACTTGGATTGAGATACATCACTATCTGATATGAGTTGGAAGGTCTAGATTCCTATACTTGTGCTCGTTTTGTGGGTTGAAATTCATAGCATGAGAAAATGAGGATTTCATTTGAAGTGACCCGAGAACACCTTATTCTAGCCTTGGTCTGATTTTTGCTCAAAAAGCTTCGCTTGTTACGGAGATAGGCGCGAAATAGAAACTTTCCGCGCATGGCTAAGTACAGGCACCGGGTTAAAATTCGTTTAAAAAAGCTTAGCGGGAGAGGAAGGCTACATCGACTAAGGTGCACTGGACAATAGTTAATTAACTCATCCCCATGCGCAATACACATTTCGCTGCTTACATTAGTGCAGATGTATTTCCCGACATTTCCAAACGAAGTGAAGTAAAGTTAAGTTCCCTAACTGTAACGGGACCTCGCAATTGACAGCCGATGTATTCACTTGAGTCCTTTGTTGATCTTTCAGGTTGAGAAAAAGATCCAGCTGTGACAACAATCGAGACTAATTCTTAATTCAAACTGTGAGCTGTGACGAAGCAGCGCATGGTGTTTCTTTAATGGCGAACTTCATGAGTGAAGTGATTAGGACAAGAAACTTCATAATTGGACAGCTAGAAGATAACTTAACCCTTCTGTTTCTCCTGTCAGATCCTCACACCCCGTTCCGGGGGAGGTCGTTGGGGGCCCCATCTAATCTCCAAACAAAGCGTCGCACGAAAGCAAAATAGGCGTCATCGGAAAGCGCTAGACGAGTAGAGCCAGACACCACCCAAAAAATCCACAAAATGTGACGTCACTGGGTACCTAGGTTTTCACCACTTACATCATGATTGTGGCTCTGGGGAGTTCATTTGGAGTGAAATTTGAGAGGAAAAAAAATATTTGGAATCAGAAAAGGAAAGGAAAAACCACCAGGACCATGAAATGTTTGGCCACCCAAAAATCAATTTTTTGTTCAAATTTCAACATTGAGTTTTAAGGTTTTCTTTAATTTTCCTTTTCTAATGGGTAGCACGGACCGATAATGTTGTTCGAAGTCAACTTGATCCTCTGAAAAATGTTTACTTTACCCAGAATCCTCTATTTTAACTCTAATGGGCAAATATTCAAAACTAATAAGTAATCAAAAGAGGAAAAAATTAAGCATTCCTCTAGCGCGTATTGTTGCATCCCTAAAGATAGCCAAACGCTGAAGGTTTTATTAAAATATCTTTATCCGCTAAAGCGTGACGACTGGTTGAACATTTTTGGAGGTGACCCCACTTGACCTTGACTAACTCGTTGACCCCAGATGACTTGACTTCAAAATTTTGGCACAACATGCCAAATTGATGGGGAAAAGGTATGCCAAATTTCGGCGCGCTGCCACGCGCCGTTCTTTCACTGTCGGCGGAAAACCTAATGGGGGAAGGGGTCGTCAACGATCCCCGGGATGGCGCGGGTTAAAACACCCTATGCAAGTAGCACAACCCCGGGAGAGAAATACTACCAAAATGGGTATGACACTTAAGTCTACTACCAAAATTGGTATGGTATTACACATTTGTAAGTCTTCAACTTCATTTATTAATCAGGAATGAATTCACACATACTATTGCAGATATGCTTATGGAGGGTTTCTAGAGTGTTCTAACCTGTCAATTACATGTCAGCTGTAGCCTACATCAAGGAGGAAAACGGAATTAGGTTTCTCCTGCACGCTGTGTCGAGATGGATGTTTCTGACGCTTGCGTGTTAATGGAATTCCTTCCAGCTCTCTTTTTATACACTAACGAATTGAGCATACGGCGAGACCAGCTAACGTCAACAGTCTATACCAACCGGGAGACTAGCTAACGCCAACAGCCAGTACCAGCCGGGGAGACCAGCTGACGCCAGCAGCCAGTACCAGCCAGGGAGACCAGCTGACGCCAACAGCCAGTACCAGCCAGGGAGACCAGCTGACGCCAACAGCCAGTACCAGCCGGGGAGTTCAGCTGACGCCAACAGGCAGTACCAGCCGGGGAGACCAGCTGACGCCAACAGCCAGTACCAGCCAGGGAGACCAGCTGACGCCAACAGCCAGTACCAGCCGGGGAGACCAGCTGACGCCAGCAGCCAGTACCAGCCGGGGAGACCAGCTGACGCCAACAGCCAGTACCAGCCGGGAGACCAGCTGACACCAGCAGCCAGTACCAGCCGGGGAGACCAGCTGACGCCAGCAGCCAGTACCAGCCGGGGAGACCAGCTGACGCCAACAGCCAGTACCAGCCGGGGAGACCAGCTGACGCCAACAGCCAGTACCAGCCGGGGAGACCAGCTGACGCCAACAGCCAGTACCAGCCGGGGAGACCAGCTGACGCCAGCAGCCAGTACCAGCCGGGGAGACCAGCTGACGCCAACAGCCAGTACCAGCCGGGGAGACCAGCTGACGCCAGCAGCCAGTACCAGCCAGGGAGACCAGCTGACGCCAACAGCCAGTACCAGCCGGGGAGACCAGCTGACGCCAGCAGCCAGTACCAGCCGGGGAGACCAGCTGACGCCAACAGCCAGTACCAGCCGGGGAGACCAGCTGACGCCAACAGCCAGTACCAGCCGGGGAGACCAGCTGACGCCAACAGCCAGTACCAGCCGGGGAGACCAGCTGACGCCAACAGCCAGTACCAGCCGGGGAGACCAGCTGACGCCAACAGCCAGTACCAGCCGGGGAGACCAGCTGACGCCAACAGCCAGTACCAGCCGGGGAGACCAGCTGACGCCAACAGCCAGTACCAGCCGGGGAGACCAGCTGACGCCAACAGCCAGTACCAGCCGGGGAGACCAGCTGACGCCAACAGCCAGTACCAGCCGGGGAGTTCAGCTGACGCCAACAGCCAGTACCAGCCGGGGAGACCAGCTGACGCCAGCAGCCAGTACCAGCCGGGGAGACCAGCTGACGCCAACAGCCAGTACCAGCCGGGGAGACCAGCTGACGCCAACAGCCAGTACCAGCCGGGGAGACCAGCTGACGCCAGCAGCCAGTACCAGCCGGGGAGACCAGCTGACGCCAACAGCCAGTACCAGCCGGGGAGACCAGCTGACGCCAGCAGCCAGTACCAGCCGGGGAGACCAGCTGACGCCAACAGCCAGTACCAGCCGGGGAGACCAGCTGACGCCAACAGCCAGTACCAGCCGGGGAGACCAGCTGACGCCAACAGCCAGTACCAGCCGGGGAGATCAGCTGACGCCAACAGCCAGTACCAGCCGGGGAGTTCAGCTGACGCCAACAGCGAGTACGAGCCGGGGAGACCAGCTGACGCCAACAGCCAGTACCAGCCGGGGAGACCAGCTGACGCCAACAGCCAGTACCAGCCGGGGAGACCAGCTGACGCCAACAGCCAGTACCAGCCAGGGAGACCAGCTGACGCCAACAGCGAGTACGAGCCGGGGAGACCAGCTAACGCCAACAGCCAGTACCAGCCGGGGAGATCAGCTGACGCCAACAGTCAGTACCAGCCGGGGAGACCAGCTGACGCCAACAGGCAGTACCAGCCGGGGAGACCAGCTGACGCCAGCAGCCAGTACCAGCCAGGGAGTTCAGCTGACGCCAACAGTCAGCACCAGTTGGGGAGACCAGCTGACGCCAAACGTCAGCACCAGTCGGGAGACAAACCAGCACCAACAGCCAGTACCAGCCGGGGAGAACAGCTGACACCAACAGTCAATACCAGCTGGGAGATAGCTGACGCCAGCGGACGACGGTAAACGGTAAACAGTGGAAAGGCGGTAGCGTGAGCTTTTCTGATGGCAAATAGCAGCACCGGGAAACACCGGGCAAGTTAGAAAGTCGGCAGGCACTGGCAGGAATTTGGCGGACAACGCCGAATATGGCGGTGACGGGTGGGAAACACGGTAATACGGTGGTGAAGGGCGGGGCGCAGCCAGTGACAGGTGAACGGCAGAAGACCCGTGGCGTTGACAGCGGACAGCAGTGAGTGGAAGTGGGCCACATGCGATTGACAGCGGATGCATTTTTCTGTTCACAACGTACCACTTCAGGGTGTTAATAAGCTAGTGAAATGCTGACGAGTTCTAACTATGCTGCTTTGCCAGGTTGAACTTATATATTATCATCATCAATTTTGTTTATATTCGCACATCGACCTAGTATTACAAGTTGATTACTGATGAACACACAAGATCCAAATGAGTCATCAGGCAGCTGTTCCAGCTGTTTATATATGAGGCATAGTACAGCGGTGAGTGTAAATGACAGCACATCTATGCAGTTCAGCTATAAGTTCAGTCCAGCTGAGCTATGAGTTTCATTCGTTGAGCTAGGCAATTCAGCTATACCCTCACAGGCGTGGGTTGCCAATAACAACTCCAGTTAACTTTCCCAACGCTTTGCAGCCGCAACTGCAGCCAGTTGACTGGTCACCAGTGGGCTCGCCACCGGTGGGCTCGGCAGCAGAGGGCTCGCCACCGGTGGCCTCGCCATTCACTCATCCACGGCCCAGCTCCTGTGTCACATCCCATGACTTCGCTTCCCCGTGGTCTCTTTCACCTGTCCTGAGCGATACGCGCTGTTGATTAATGGTGCTGTTGACTGTTGACTAACGCCAAGTTGACCCATCTCGGTACTGGGAGGCATATTCCAGCACAGCAGAGCGCCAATAACAGCCGAGCCGGTCCCCAGAGACATTGTCCTGAGCCGGGCATCGCCCGGCACGCCAACTTCTCCGGCACTATCGAAAAGCTGAGAACCACTCCGGAAATAAAACGTCAGACTGCAGAGCCCGGAAGCTAGCCGGAGCCAATAGGCGGAGCTAAACTCCGGCCTAGTTTAATCAATCAAGACGTCGCCTCACCGACGCCGAGCGAGTTTTTGTGGTGTCGGATTTGACCGACAGGAATTACGGCGAATACTTCCCGCCGTTTTTACGCCGACGACGGGAGGTGTGTTCGCACCGGCTTTTTGCCGGCGGCGGCCACACGGCGGTGCGATAAATTCCTCCAGACGACACTAAAATTGCTTACCGCTGGTGCCAACAAAAACTCTTTCTACCACCTCCAACTGGCGCCTGACACGAGCGAGAAAAATTGAGGATGAAGTCTTGGCTCGTCTGACCGGACCACAGTACTGGATGATCCTCACCGAGAGGCAGCTCCCGTGAGCTCCTGACACGCGCGGGACACTTATGGATCGCCCCCGCCGATGTGCATGCCCTCTGGATGGTCACACGCAGGCGAAAAAAAGGTGGTGTGCACCTGGGTGGGTGTCCAGTGTTGGTGTCAGATCCACAGACAGTCACATTTACACTAGGTGACTGAGCAGAAGCAAGTGCAGATGGGTTCGTAGATTCGGTCCTGGAGGAGGGAGTTGTGGCCAAACACCAGACCGCCCTAGACAACAACTGAATCACACTGGTGACAGTAGCATCCTCTCTGTCCCTCTCTCTCTCTCTCACTTCATCCCACCCTTAGAGGAGGGAGTTGTGGCCAAACACCAGACCGCCCTAGATAACAACTGAATCACACTGGTGACAGTAGCATCCTCTCTGTCTCTCTCTCTCTCTCTCACTTCATCCCACCCTCTCTTTCTCTCCCTTCATCTGTCCCTATATCTCGCTCCTTATATCTCCCTTCCTGCATTTCCCTTCTTATATCCGTCTCCCTATCGCCGTCTCCTCTTGCTCTCCTCGCTGTCACTTCCGCTTCCCTGGATCTCCCTACTGTCCGGGCCTGTTCACCATCACCACCCGCGTCTAAATTCCAGATACGGCAGGAATTGGACGTGGGTGGTGCTGAACCCACCTCCTGGTCGCACATCGCCGGGAACCGCCCGAACGCAGAGACGGTTCATCACACTGACGGGCATCCGCGCACACCACGGAAGCGCTTCCACCCCACTGCACTGCCAGAGGGAATGAGTTCGGGTCACACCCCATGTTAGCACCATCCGCCTCACCGTGCTTCCAACGGAAGTGGGTTTTGGGAGCACCTCATGGGACCACTGTCGACTTATCTGCACTTCCAGCGGAAACTGGTCCATCCTGGCTCGGCCCATCACGACCAGGAGGGCACCAGCCAGTGCCGATAGACCGCTCTGCGCTCAAATAATACTACCAAGGGTACAAACTCAGTCTCGTGATCCAATGGACTCGGCACCGGAATGATATATATATATATATATATATATTATTTTAAAAATGCAGTATGCTTGTTTGTCTATTATCAAATGGGCAATTTACTTGCATTTCGGATCTTCATAGTTATGCTGCTGTCAATTATTGGTTCAAATGTAAAGCACCAGAAAACAACATTAGAATATCCATCCTACATGGACGTCTCATGCTTTTTATCTGATGTGTCGTTGAGATTGAGTAGGGTGGAATAATAATTTTAGAAATTATCTGCTGATGCTTTTAATTATCTGTTGATGTGAAGCATGTTCAATGTCCAATAAATTGGTTTTAACGAAAAGTCTGTTATATTTGTGGGCATACCCTTCAACTTTATCAAATGGAATATAAGCACACCGAGTGGTAATTCAGGTCCGACCTGATCCAGACCCATTCATTTATGGAAAATGTGACCCCGGCCCTACCCGTATCCAGGCCTGGCTCTAAGCTCGTAGGGCCTGCCCGGACCAATTCTAACTCTGCTCTTGAGGGACTAAAGCTTCACCGGAAGGCCAGCTGGGTCCTCTGAAGTTTCTCATACCTCACGAGATCAAATGTACCTCCCTGGAGAGAGGTACATTTGATTACCAGAAACGTCGTACATCACTGGAAGGCTAACTGAACCTCTCTGGAGGGCCTCACACATCACGGGAGGGCCAGCTGAACCTCCCTGGATGAGAGATCCAAGCTGCACTGAAGTGCCAGCTGGACTTCTCTAGAGGGTTCTTGGCATTGATCTTGGCTTTTCTTGCGGTATTTACGATGCCGGAGAGGGACGGCAGCGTGCCATCTGCATCGTGATGTGTGCAAGCATTAGCAACTCCAAGAAAAACCAAGCTAGGGTGTCCGCTGCTCCCCTTTCATTCACCGACGACAATCAACACGCGGCACGGCAGGATGATACATACACCCGTAGAGTTGTATCGCAAGATGTGCATCATGTATGTTAACGACGTCCAGGTACAGTCGACCTCGTCATCAAACCTGCATCAGAAGATTCTGATGAATGGGACATCAGACTAGCGACCATACCACCAGATTGATGCCCATGCCGTCAGACTGGTGACCACATCGCCAGATTGATGCCCATGCCGTCAGACTGGTGACCACACCACCAGATTGATGCCCATGCCGTCAGACTGGTGACCACACCACCAGATTGATGCCCATGCCATCAGACTGGGGATCTCACCACCACGCTTGTGACCAGACCATCAGACCGGTGACCAGACCACTAATCTGGTGACCACACCACCAGGCTGGTAGCCACACCACCACGCCCGTGACCAGACCATCAGACCGGTGACCAGACCACTAATCTGGTGACCACACCGCCAGGCTGGTAGCCACACCACCACGCCCGTGACCAGACCATCAGACCGGTGACCAGACCACTAATCTGGTGACCACACCGCCAGACCACGTCCACTCCAGGTGGCAACTCAGTCTGGCTGGAGGTCGCATCATGACCACTGTCCTTATCTGAAACTGGCTCGAAAGCAACCTTTTTTGACGGAATTTTCATATTTCACGTTAGGTGGGCTAATGCCAACATGCACCATATTAGTGCTTGAGGGGTAATTTTTCGCTTAAAGACGACACCACGTATTTATGAGTATGCTACTTGGTGTCCCTGCATATGCTGACAGCACTTCTCATTCTATTGAGTGATGAAGTAGTAAAATTAGTTATTTAAGGGATGAAACAGCATTGCAGGCAGAGTCGCCCTTGCAGTGGATGCCTTTGCATTGTTGGTTTGTTTGGTGTCGTTTTTTTTTGCTTGCGTTGTCCTGAGCGTATCTAGGAAGAAGTCGATTCGCGGTGCCGCCGTCGGCTGTTCGTTGTCCACCACACGTGTCGCCAAACTGAGCCAAACTGAGCCAAACTGAGCCAAACTGAGCCAAACTGTCCGTCCCGCCCCGAGCCGCCCTTCTCTCGAGATCAGGCGCCCTCCCCGAGCTGCCTTTCCCATGAGATAAGGTGCCCTCCCCGGGCTGCCCTTTCCTCTAGATAAGGCGCCCTCCCCGAGCTGCCCCTCCCTCGAAATCAGGCGCCCTGTCCGAGCTACCCTTCCCTCGAGATAAGGCACCCTCCCCGAGCTGCCCTTCCCTCGGGATAAGGCACCCTCTCCGAGCTGCTCTTCCCTAGAGATAAGGCGCGCTCCCAGAGCTGCTCTTCCCTCGAGATAAGGCGCGCTCCCCGAGCTCCCCTTCCCTCGAGATCAGGAGCCCTGTCCGAGCTGCCTTTCCCACGAGATAAGGTGCCCTCCCCGAGCTGCCCTTCCCTCTAGATAAGGCGCCCTCCCCGAGCTGCCCCTCCCTCGAAATCAGGCGCCCTGTCCGAGCTGCCCTTCCCTCGAGATAAGGCACCCTCTCCGAGCTGCTCTTCCCTCGAGATAAGGCGCGCTTCCCGAACTGCCCTTCCCTCGAGATCAGGAGCCCTGTCCGAGCTGCCCTTCCCTCGGATAAGACGCCCGTCGCTCTCCTCCTACCGCCGCGTGACCGTGCGGTCTCTCGCCTCACCGGTCGAGTTTCAGCCTTATTTAACAATTGTTCAATCGCATTTGTCCTGAGCGAGTCTCATATGAATGTCCTCCAGGGTAATGCACTCCAGCCTCCAGCCGGCAGACAGTTGGCCAATATACACGGAACAGTTCACTAGTTATTATTAGTGTCCATATTTTAGTGAAGGCTTTGGTCCAACCAGAAACGAAGTTTTGGTGGTGCTATGGCCGAATGTGTGGCAACATCGACACCAATTTCAGAGAAAAAAAACAACTTGTGACTCGGGAAGAATGTGCCATGATCGTCATAAGAGACACTACCAGCAAAGCGAATTCAAATCGGTTCTAAGTTATGAAAATGATCGTCTTTGGCATGCAAAGCGCAATTGACACGGAATGATTTTGATTTTTGACATTTCTGCCATTCCTATGAAATTAATAGGTTACTAAGGTGGATGCATCCCCCTCCCCGGACCGCGTTCGGTGCCTCATGGCAGTCACCCATAGCGCGCTGGAATGCAAATTAATTTTCTCCAAAATGAAGGCCTAAGATACGCAGTGTGTTTCTTTTTCGATCACACAGAATTAAAGCACTAAGTAATCTTGCAGATAGCATTTTAATTTGTTAGATATGCTGTTCACGTAGCGCCACAGTGAAGTTGACAACCAACACATTTTAGCATTAAACATCCTTACGAATGATTAGTTCACAATATTACTGAAAACACATGATAATTTTCGTGCTTGTACATACGGCCCACTATAATTCGGCGGATGCGTTGTCTAATCTGGAATCGACATCCACAGGGAACATGGAGCAAATTGCAGCAGTGCTGATTCATGAAATGGTAGCTTCTCGTTTAGTTCTGTTTTCATTTCAGTTGGCTTCTCTATCCAATGTTCCTCATTTGTCTCTTGTTTGCACATGGGTTTTTGTCTAGCACATTGAACCCAAAGATTAAATTCCCAAGTTTGCCCGGCGCAAGCAAACTAAGCAACTACTCTCATCTTTTGTCTGATGTAATATAATAGCCCGTGAAATATGAGGATCCACCGAACATTATTGCAATGCCTGTATTCTGAAAACTGTACAGTTCTGGTAGTACGACGCATCCCACTTATTTTGTTGGTTTACAGCATCCATTCGTCAGTCTGTGTGCCTCAGTAAATATTCATCAGTCAAGTTTTGATTGTTTCCACATGCGCACTTCATATTTCACTTGCTGGGCTGCTGGGCTGCTGACGAGTAGTTCAGGGGTAAGTTGTTCGTCTCACAATTGAAAGGTTGTGGGTTCGAGTCTCACCTGTCGCTATTCTTCGCCCGCGACCAATCGGCGTGAGAGATTGGCGACGCTACATGACCAAACGGTCGATGTGTCGTAAAACCAATAACTAACCAAAATTGTTGGGCTGCCTTGGCTCTGAGCGACTGGCTTCCTCTGAGCGACACTGAGCTGCCTTGCTCTGAGCGACTCTGGGCTGTCCTGATCTCAGCGAATCTGGGCTGCCTTCTTCTGAGCGACTCTGGGCTGTCCTGATCTCAGCGAATCTGAGCTGCCTTCTTCTGAGCGACTCTGGGCTGCCTTATTCTGAGAGACTCTGGGCTGCCCTGATCTGAGCGACTCTGGGATGCCTTCCGAGCGACTCTGGGCTGCCCTGACCTGAGCAACTCTGGGCTGCCTTCTTCTGAGCGACTCTGGGCTGCCTTGCTCTCGGCGACTCTGGGCTGCCTTCTGAGCGACCCGCTCGTTAGCCGGCGCTGACAGGTTAATCCAATCCTGCTCAGGTGGCGTCCGGCTAGCTCGGAAAGTCAATAACGGGATCGACGTGTCGCACCACGTCCTCTGTAGATTAACGACGGCCTACCGTCGTTCGCCGGAAGCTGCCCACGCCAGCTGGACACGGATGGTGACCTCAAACGGAGCTACTGTGACGGCACATGGCACTCATTAGACCCGGAGCCAACCGGCACCCGGAGCCAACCGGCACCCAGCACTCATGAGATGGTGCCCCGAGCCGCACGGTGGCTAGCACTCACTGGATGGTGCCCCGAGCCTCATGGCACACAACACTTATTGAATGGTGCCCCGAGCCGCACGGCGCAAAGCACTCATTAGATATAGCCCCGAGCCTCACCGAACGACGCCTATCGGGACATGCCATCCAGGTATGTTTGTCATCCATCAGAGCCAGTTAGAATTATGCTAATAAGACGCGGAATTTATCTGTCGGTATGGAAAACAATTAGCCTGGTGACGACGACGCTACATGGTCCTTATCTGCGGCCATGTGCGGGCACCCATCAGCTGCGCATGTAAATCTAAAGGAATTCAAATTATCCCTGCCGCGCTGTGCGCTGGCGACTGGCCCTCGCGGGCTGACATGCGGTAGGTAGGAGCATGGGACTGGGGTCTCGGCCGTCAAGCAGCAGATGTGTCAGTGACCTCGGCCTGATCAGCTGCTGATGGGAGTTTTCAATCACGAAAGCTTATATATGCAGGCGTGTTTCTGCAAAGAATTTCAGGCATTAGGAAATATCAGGTCGAAACTGTGGTATCGATGCAATTCAAAATCTGTCGTTCGTTTGACCTTCCTCAATTCGAGTTTGATTTTCAATTCGGATTGATCAGGTCGGATAATTGTATTCACTCACCGCCTTTCGGTTCCCGTCGTTGCTCACCTATGTAGGGGAAAAACAGACCATGAACACTTGTGCTGTGACCTACCTCTGTTGAGGAGAATGTCGCGTGGCTTGACCTGGGTGCTGACCACCCGGCGACTCTTCCTGCCCAGCAGGCTCATCCAGACCGAGGTGGCCAGACTGGAGTCCGCCGTGCGGCCGAAAGGGAGCTCGTTGCTGTAAGTGCCGCCGGGCCCGAGCACGCCGCCGGACCCGAGCACGCCGTCAGTCGCCGGGGAGCCCAGCTGGAAGTCGTTGGAGTCGTCGCGCAGGTGCCGCGACGTGCGCTTGCGAGGCGTCGAGTGCACGACGGGCGCGTCTGACGGCTGCCTCCAGATGCGGCCGGCGCCGGTGGGCGAGCCGTGCCGGCGCCGACACTTGATGGAGCGCACGGTTGGCCGGCTCGGGCCGCGCCAGGTCACCTTGTCCACCTGCGGACTAAGCTTGGTGGGGTCCAGCTTGGCCGGGCGCGCCGGAGGCGACGGACGGCGGCGCGGCGCGGCCACAGGTGGCCGGCCGCGCCGCTGGTGCACGTGCGAGTTCCACGACTGCAGGGTGCTGATGTCGCTGGTCGGACTGGCGGCCGCGCCGGGCGCCGGCGCCAGCGAGCAGTAGGTGTTGTCGCCGTCGTCGCCGTCGTCGCTGCTGCCGCTGCCGGCCGGGTCGGGCCAGGCGGCAGTGTGGCGGACCAGCTCTTCGTCGTCGAGCCGCGGCAGCGTGTCGTTGATGACCGCCTCCAGAGACCAGTCGGCCGACTCGGCGTCACTCTCCATGGTGGGCAGTTGGCTCTCCAGCAGCAGACTGAGCCGCTCCTGTGTTTGTTGGCGCCGCCGGCCGGGCCGTGACCACCTGCCGCCCGGGCCGCACCTGGAGCCCGTGCCGCATCTGTCCGCCGGGCCACACCTGTCACCCGGCCGGCCCTCCTCGCCACCTGCGACACCAGTCGCCCTCCCGCGGCCGGAAGTCGCGTTATCGCGCGGCACATCCGTGACATTTGGCCGGCCGCACCGCTTGACGGCGGACCTCATCACCAGGTAAGTATCCTCGGTGCCAGCCGGCGGCCTTATCTGGGAGGAGCAGCCGCCGGCGTGACGGCCCGCAGCCGTGCCCACCGGCTGGCCCTCCATGCCCACGAACACGGCGCCGATGTTCTGGTAGGAGCGGTACAGCTGCGACCTGCGCAGCGCGTCGCTGTCGTTGCCCACGTACGAGCCGTTGAGCTCGTGGTAAACAGGCTCGTCCTGGCCGAGCGCGAACCGAACCGACTTGACCGGCCGCGCTGGGCTGCGCTCCACGACTGTGGTGCCACTGCTGTCGGCAAACGCGCCGGCCCAGCCGTCTTCCGACACGTCCCTGGTCCTCGTCTCACCCTCATCGTCCCTAGCGGACATCCTGTCATCCCTGGTGGACGTCCTGTCATCCATGGCTGATATCCTGTCGTCCATGGAGGAGATATTGTCGTCCCAGGCGGATGTCCTGTGGTCCTTGGAGAACGTCCTGTCCTCTCTGTTGGACATCCTGTCGTCCCTGGATGAGGCTCTGTCGTCCCTGGATGAGGTTCTGTCGTCCCTGTATGAGATCCTGTAGTCCCTAGAGGACGTCCTGTCGTCCCTGATGATGGTTCTCTCGTCTTTGGACGGTGTCCTATTCCTGGACGGCGACCTGTCTCTGGAGAGGGTGGAGACGTCCGAGACGCTGCGGCTACGGCGCAGTGAGACGGCGGCGATGCCGGCGCCGTCAGTGGCCTGCAGAGCCGTCAGCACGTCTGCGACGCTGACCTGGCTCCGATGCCGACGGTCGCCGCTGCGCTCCAGCAGCGCGGGGTCAGTGCGCTGGTGCGCCGGTCGGCTGAAGTAGTAGCCGGCCGGCCGACGGCCGTCGCCCTCCTCCCAGCAGTGGGAGTCCTGCGACTCGTTCAGCGGGCTGACGCTCAGTGGACCCTCGGAAATGCCGCTGTCGCCGCGCTCACTCGACGTGTTGTGGTGCGTGGCGCCGTGCTGCGTTGCGGTGAGCTGCGTTGCGGCGAGTTGTGCCGGGCTGTGCTGTGGCAGGCCTTGCTGGCTGTGCAGCTTGGCTAGCTGTGGTGTCAAGTGGTAGCGCACGGCGCCGCAGTGTAACGTCGCCGGCAGTGGAGGGGTCATACGCGCCACAGCCGCCCCGATCCGTCCGCGGCCGCCGGGCTCGCTGGGGCCCGGAGCCGGGCCGCTCTGGTCCGTGACGTGGCGCGCCAATGGCCACGGTGGCCTGGCCACGGCGTTGCTGGCGCCCGCCGCGGGCGCCTGGTGCGCGGCGGGCGCCTGGTGCGCGGCGGGTGCCTGGTGCGCGGCGGGCGCCTGGTGCGCGGCGGGCGCCTGGTGCGCGGCGGGCGCCTGGTGCGCGGCGGGCGCCTGGTGCGCGGCGGGCGCCTGATGCGAGGTGGTGCGCGGCTCGGGGAATCCGGCCGAGTGGGTCGGCCGCTCGCCAGCCGCCGCTGCCGCTGCTGTCGCCGCTGTCGCCGCTATCGCCGCTATCGCCGCGTCATCGCGCGCGTCGCGGGCCCGGCCGGCGCGGCCGCGCCGTCTCCTGGATGACGGACAGCGGCCGCACGCTGGCGGCGCCGGCAGCGCGTGTGTGGGTCGGCTCGACACGGTCAGAGGCCAGCGGCAGACACAGCCCGAGCGCGCCGGCCGCCGCCACCGCGCGGCCGTCGTAGTTGTGGTGTATGTGCTGGCCGGTGGTTGTGTGCGCGTGACCCGGCGAGCCTCGACCCACGCACGCCTTCTTGGCCGCCTTGCGGTGCGCGACGCCGCCCGGCGGGCCGTAGAGACCCTCCACGTGGCCGTCACGTGCAGCCGAGCCACCATTCAGCAGCACGGCGTCCAGTCGTTTGGTGTCGCGCTGTTTGCTCTCGGTGAGAAGCTGCGCCTCGGGCGAGTTGCCCTTCAGAGCCACCGGCCTCCGCAGACCGCTGCCACTCGGCTGGTTAGTGAACTCCTTGATGGACACGGCCGCGTGGTTCACCTGGCTCGAGACACGCCCAGAGGCGCACTCTGAGGCACGCCCCGAGGCACGCTCCGACTGGTCGCACAGACCGCGACCGCCGCCCAGCACGCCGTAGACCGGCTCGGGTCGAGAGCACGCGGTCGCGCGCCGTTGCGCCGTCGTGTTGGTGACGTCACGCAGGCCGACGCCGCTGACGTCACGCTGGCGGCCGTCGACGGCGACGGGCAGCTTCTCCAGCCGCATGTACACGCTGCCCGAGTCGCTCTCCGGCTCGTCGCGGGCGGCGAACATGCGGCGCGGGTCGAACGGGTTGCAGCGCACCTTGGTGCGGCGCGGCGCGCCAGCTGGCTGGCGGGCGTCGGCTGGCCGCCGGTGGATCCACCTGCTCAGCAGATGGTCGACGCCGTTCTCCTTGTCGCCAGCGTCTGTGCGCAGCACGCGCACGGACGCCCGCTTGATCTGGTAGCGGCCGGCGGCGTCGTCGGATGCCGAGCCACGTCCGCCCAGCGTCCACTTCAGCATCGCCTGCGGCACGACGGAGGTCACGTCAGGCGGCATGGACGGTGTGGTGACACTACGGCAGCACGTCGGAACTCATCAATGTCAGACTTCCGTCAGGGTCGACTGTGTGAGATTAGGAATGGATGCAGAACCGAGCGAAGGGGGGACGAAATTATCAGGGGAATATAAAAATAGTCTGAGTGGGCACACAAATGTCCATTTTGTCACACTTTTAGATTAAATACAAAAAGGGCGACACAATCGCCGGGATGGTTCCAGAATTGCCGAAGAAAGACCGAAGTTGCCTAACAGTGCATCCCTCGGGCCCAATTTTGGAGAGGACTCCCCATTCAGTATTTCTTTGTGATAGTGATCTTTCTTCCTGAAAGGCTATTCGGCCTTTTGGGAAGTTAAGTTAACCGGAATACCGTTGTCTGAGTAAATGGCAAATGCTGCGTTGCAGGTAAAGAGAAGGGAGTAATTTGTGATGATTATCAGTGTCCGGTGGATATTTTACGCTAAGTCGGCTCGTGTAGGTTCGGTGGCATGCACACGACAGCAGGCATTGGCTGATCAAAAGGGGCCATTCCACCAGGTGGAGAGGCGGGCCTCCAGTCATTCTCGGTGACATGGCGATTCGGTTGGATCGCGGCGCCACTTTTAATCTTTGATCTCCCGCCAACCTCAGCCCCCCAGAGGGGAGCGGTCTCTTTGACCTCGACAATACAAACAGCAATTTTCTTTCACGTGGCTTTTATTCACACAGGGCACGACACCGAACACGAATGAAATGCAGAACCAAAGGAAAGAGATACGCACCCGTAGACTGGAGAAAACCAGGCGCACGGGAGGCCAAAATGTCTGTGGATAAAACTCAGATGACCTAATATGTTGGATTAACTAAGTCAATCTTAAATATCCCAATAGATGATTCCGAACATTTAAGAACTCATTCGTCAGAACTGCCGTCAGGTTTAAGTTTAACGTGATTCACGGCAGCGCAGCGCTACATTTGAAGTCCATTGGCTGATAATAAATGGACAGTTCAAAAGCAAACGTTGAACGATCCGTGGGATATGTCAATGGCTGTATGCAGAAGCAGGACTAGCTGTTCTCAAATCACGATGCGTTGTATTTGTGCGACCTAATCTGAAGCTCACCAGGGCAGCCTCATGAAGACGATTTGTGTTATTGATTGCTAGTCAATATCGGAGTGCACGCTTATTGGGGTGAGAGAGAGAGAGAGAGAGAGAGAGAGAGAGAGAGAGAGAGAGAGAGAGAGAGAGAGAGAGAGAGAGAGAGAGAGAGAGAGAGAGAGAGAGAGAGAGAGAGAGAGAGAGAGAGAGAGAGAGAGAGAGAGAGAGAGAGAGAGAGAGAGAGAAAAAAGAGAGAGAGAGAGAGGTAGGAGAAGGAGACAGAGAGACGGAGACGGAGACGGACGGAGACGGAGACGGAGACGGAGACGGAGAGAGAGGAAGAGGGAGGGACAGCGAGAGGGAGAGGAAGAGGGAGGGAGAGGGAGAGAGAGGTAGAGGGGGAAGGAGAGGGGGAAGGAGAGGGGAAGGAGAGAAAGTGGAGAGGAGGAAAGAGGAGGGAGTATGAAGGAGACAGACGAAGGCTGTGAGAGGTGAAGCATTGGACTATCTTCCAAGATTCGCAATGTGCAGATTTGTGATGGATGCTGCCACTATCTACCTTCAAGATCAAAGCGCCAGGCTGTGGCTTATAGGATTTGGCGGTAAAGTGCTGGGTGCCAGAAATCAGAGGTATCTCTCTGTCTCTTCAATAGTGTTACCGAGCCTTCAGGCGGGAGGTGGTGGGGGGAAAATGATTTCATGGTTGGGTTACTGCAGCACCCATCCTATTGACGCCGAGTCCCGAAGCATTTGTGACACTGTAGATGACAGCCAGTCCTTTGGAATCTTTTCTAACGAGTGAGAGCTATTGGCTGAATAAAAGATGCCGCCTTTTGCTTTGCTGCGGTTGACGCTGCGAGTTGAGAATGCTGTTCTCGGTGGTAAGGTAGGGTCGCTTCAGTTTATCGGAAACGGTGTCCTTGACCGATACCATCTCCGACCGCCAACATCCCTGACCGATATTATATCTGACCGATACATCCGCTGACTATTGCTCATGACCATACCGTTCCAGACGGACACTGTTCCTGACCTGCACAGCCCCTGATCAACACAGTGCCTGACGCGTACGGTTCATGATCTACACCACCCCTGACAGACGCTGCCCCTGACCGATGCCGTCCCTGATTCACACCGCTCCTGACCGACGTCGCCCCTGACCCACACCGCCCCTGACCGATGCGTCCCTGATCCACACCGTTCCTGACCCACACCGCCCCTGACCGATGCGCCCTTGATCCACACCGTTCCTGGCCGACGCCGTTCCAAGCTCGCAAAGCACCTGATCGACACTGCTCCTGGCTGACACCTTGTCTCACCCAGGCCGTCTCTGATCCACAAGGGTCCTGATTGACACCGTCCCTGATCGTCACATTCCCTCATGGTCCCTGACTGATGCCGTCCTTGATCGATACCCCCTTGATATACGCGGCCTCCGATCGACTCCTTGATGACGGTAATATGTTAGTGCATGACATCCATTAATAAACACGTCGACAACCGTTGCGCCTATGTCAGTGTCGCTCAACGTGCGGTGCTGTTGTGATGTACTGCGTCATTCGCATGAACTTCACGAGGCAGTCAGACAATGGGCAGCACAGTCACGTAACGACTGCCTACGCTCAAGGTGTAAACCATGGCGTGCCACACCGCAAAATACGACATGCAAAACGAAACAGTCAGCGTGCCAAGGACGGTTACTTCGTTCATTATCCGCTATTCACCTATGGCGCATAACACCGTTCAGAAGCTGCACGAAGTTGAAGCGGTAGTGATGACTATGACAACGGTGATGGTGGTGACGACGATGGTGACGGTGGTGTTGGTAGTAACGCGGTGACAGTAGTGATACTAGTGACAGTGATGGTGAACGTCGTGATGGTGACATATTTGATGGTAATAATAATGGTGTCGGTAATGATATCAGCGGCAAGATTTTGCCATCTGCATTTATTGCGAGAACTTGCCCCCCCCCCCCATGTGGCTAACGTTTAGCATGGCGTCGATGGCTGTTGACTGGGAAGAATGATAACGGAAACCTCCTCGTCCCCAGTAAGTTTAGGAAGTCCGCCCCTGGTAGGTGATGAGAACGGTGATGTTGGTGAAGGTGTTGGCGACGGTGTTGGTGTTGGTGTTGGTGCTGGTGCTGGTGCCGGTGCTGGTACCGGTGAGCTCTGGTCTGCAGCTTCAAGGTCACCCGCACATAAGTCGGTTTTACAGCGGAAATTTGCTCGCAGGTCCCAGGTCTCAGCAACGAGACAGAGGGAGAAGACCTGGAATAATGATCCGCATACATTAAAAGCGACCACCAAGTATAATTATCACATCAGTTTTAATCACGAAATAGGTTTTACCGCCAACGATGCTGAAATAAGTAAAATTAAACCTACGAACATCAGTAAATTGCAATACGGTTTCTGATTTACGTGGAGACTACACTCAGCTCTACTGTATATGACAGCCGACGAATGAATCCCGGAGAGCAAATTGGCGCTATGGTTAAATTAGCCAAGGAGGCGGTTGTAAGCCAACTTCCTGAGCAACGGTAGACAAAATATCAACAAAAGTATACTTAATCGATGTCAACCACGTTTATAAATCCATGCCTCATACTCCAGATATGCTCACATCGCACAACTAGTAAATATTCACAACAAGCCCCATGAGTAGGATGCACGCGCACCGACTGACTGGTTACTTGCCATCTATTGGGATATAGGTTTCGGAATATAAAATGGTTTAAGGAAATTAATACTAAAGCGATCCGTCTAAAGTCGCTTAATTCTCACCATGAAGAACAATTCTTTCCAATGAAAAACTGAGAAAATTTATTGAAATAATTTCTTATCAATATGAAAAGCTCTTCGATGTACTTTTTTAATCCATGTCTGGAATATTTAGTTGAAGGGAGGGATAACTTGGAAGGCTCAAAAGCTAGTAGACAGGAGAGCAAATTGCCGCTGTAAAACCGACTATAGACACCAACCATTGGCCATTGATTCACCGGGAACCACCCGGTCGGTCTTCCTGAAAGCCGGCAGCGGCTAATAATCAGAAGCCAGGCTTCACTATCAGAGGTCGATCGAGGACTCGACGCAATGGATGATTTGACGAAATAAAAATAACAATATAAGGGACAAGTTTCGTGTCGGTACAAGTCGCATTTGTCCAAGTTTCACCAGTTATTTTTTTTTTTTTTTTGGAAACGATAGTGGCATTCATTTATTTCTTAAAATCCCTAAATTACTTGAATAATGCAAAGAAGCACCTTAGAATGCGACGCCTCGCAATTGGTCAAATATTTGTGACGTCACATCTGTAGAGCTTAGCGATGTTTGACTGCCACCTATTATACCTTCCATTTGGGAAGCTGCTGGTTCGAAATAATCCCGACAGTTTTAGCTTGGATGTCTGATGGATGTCAGTTTTGGCTGATGTCTGATGGATGACATCAGATTGTCAGGGGCAAATGGATCATAGAAAACAGCGCTATTATTATTTTTCTGCCGATGTATACAATTGCAACTGCGAGTAAGCCAGAAGCAATGTGCATCGGCCTTCCGAGGGTTGACAAAATGAGAATGTTGTCCAGCGATTCTGCACGCCGAGACGTTCCGCTGATTATCTGCTAGTGTCCCTGCTTGCTGTGGCGAACATTTATATGTATATGTACTATTGGTAGACAGGAGTACTAGTATTTTGATAGGCGTGGGCACTCCTAAGGATGAGGGGGAGACTGGCACCAGAGTCCGTTTCTCATACGTGTAAACATTGACGTTTTTCACATCAAGTTTTAGCATAAAAACTGTTCTTATCTTCCATTTTGGTGATAACTCTGACAAAATAGAAGTATAATTTTACCACAAAAATGGGAACTGTCAGTTGTTAGTATCCATCTTGTCGGAAACATATATGTCCACAGCTCTTTCACATTATCATCAAGTGAAGAGAATTTAAATGTTTTAGCTGATTGCAACCTGCGGAAGATTTCCAGACATTTGGCAAATTTCTGCTATGTACTTTTTTAATTCTTGGAATTTCTTTTTCTAGCGCAATGTTCATGAATGTCGTCAACATGATATGGCTACTAGTTTTCTTTGCAAATGCATACTTTTCATTTGGGTGGCAAAATGACACCAAAAATGGGCTTGGAAATGAGTAATATAGCAGAGAAGTAATGCAAAAAATGTGTAGCATAGCCTAACCTAACATAACCTAACCTTCCGTGGGAAGATAATGACCGAAAAACGCATATAACCCAAGCAATTTTTGCTCTTTAAAAAATTACTAGGAAAACCAAACCTAATGTAACTTGGAGTAAACATTCTTATTTATAAAGATAAAAACCTAACCAAAGCTGACATAGCCAAACCTAACAACTTTGTTGCACGCAGGTAAAATGTAAACAAAATTTGTATCGTGAATATCTGCAGGTATTTGATCATATCAGCCTACAATGCCTAATAATTGATTGCATGAACTGCTTCACATGCACAATGTATATATCCCTGCAAGTAAGCTAAATAAAATTCCACAACGTACCTGGCATTCCATGAAATAATCAACCTGAATACATGTGTACGTTGTTTAAAATCCATAGCGTTTAGCAAAATCATCCATACAATTTTTCATTTGATAGCAGTCCCTTTTTGCAATATCGCCATGGACATCATCAATATACTGCAGCAATTGGAGCAGGAATCTTACCCACTCTGTTCCATCACAGAACTGCTTGAAGGTTTGCTATGACATCTGCCGAACTATCACAATACACATGTGCGTTTCGACTACATCTCTATGTATTTATTTGGCCATGTATTTCGCCAACCATGTGATCATTGCGAAGGAGGATATATCGCTGAGACAAAGACGAGACAGGACGTGTCAGAGGTGAACTTGTCCATTTGCTTGGAAGGGCTCAAGGCTTTTGTCGTCACTAGAGCGTCCAACAATGTCGGATTGTATACAGTGCCCTATGAGGCCATGTCCATTTTGTACGGTGCCCATGTCTTTTGAGAGCACCAAGTTCAACACTGCTCGCGCCCATTTTTCCCATTTTACTTCCGCCTGTGGACATGTGATGCTTATTTGCACGACACCAGACATACTCGTACATATTCAACCAGTCGCGCCGAGCAATTATTCAGATACCCCTACGCCAGTTAGCCGTGGTGCCGCCCATTAGCTCTCGGGTGGGCGATAGGACGTCATGCTGATGTAGGCAGTTTTCGATGACATTATAATCACAGGAGCACATTCTGGCGCTCGAGTCGGCGGCCACCTCACCGCTCGACGACTGACACAGCCAGCCGAACCGTTCGTCCGAGACGCGTCCGGCCGACCGCCGCCAGTGCTCCGTCATCTCGCCAATTACGATCTGGCCTGTGATTGCGTGCCGGGCAGCCGCCGTCGCCGCGGCCGTGCTGGCCGGCGTTTTTGCAGGCGGAGCGAGCGCCCGGCGCGGCTGCTGCCATGATCCGGCAGCTGATACCTGCACCGGCAAGGTCGGCGGCGGCGCGCCGAGCCGCGCCAGCTACAGGTGGTTTACTGAGGCGCGCCGGCCGGCCATCAGATACGCTCCCCTGTGCGGACTGACCAGTGACGGCCGCGAGCCGCGAGCTGGACCCCACCCACCGACACGCACCAGCACCCCGGCACCAGGCAGCGCCCTCGACCGCCGCCCACCTGCAGGCGGTTGGTGTCAGCGCTCCAGCGGGGGGTGCAGGGGTGCCGACGGTCGATCCGTAGCTCCACGAACGTGCATAATGACCATGAGCAGACGACAGCAGGCTGTTCTTCGCCTTTGAAGTGGGCCGGCGTGGCAATGGCCGTGAACGCAGCGCCTGACAGCCGTGCCCCGTGTGAAAACAGGCCAGAACGTGCCGAGTGACGCCTGCTCTGACACGGTGGCACGCCAACACTCAGGCCAGGCCAGGCCAGGCCAGGCTAGGCCAGGCCAGGCCACGCTAGGCCAGGCAAGGCCACGCCACTCCAGCCACCGGCACTGAGTGTGGTGCATCCAGTGTGAAAACATGCGCCCACTGCAAGCACATGAGGTAGGGGAAGGAGCAGAGGAGACGTGTGATTGCAGTGAGGTATATTCATGCGCGACGGTAATATCCAAACGGTCTCCAGTGTGACACATTGCATGCATGGAGGTGTCTAGCATGTACAACAGGATGCAATGCGCTTATTGCATACCCTGATACTCTGCAGAGTTTGAACTTGTTCAATAAATAGTTAATACCCACAATCATCAACGTCATCCAACACAGCAAAGTCTGTGCTTTATCACTGTGCAGCTACCAATGACGTCTAGGGTAGCTTTGATACAACCACATTGTGATGTTAATACAGCCGGGCGCAGCTATGTCAACTAGTAAAATGGTTGTATTTCTAGTCAAATGTATCTTGAGAAGAATTTGCATGCAGAAGTTAGTTAGCCGTGCAGGCAGGTGCACTGGTCGAGTTTACCAGACAACTGGTTTGCGAGACTAGGTGGTGCTCAGGCAGTTATTTGGCTACTTTTTACCATGCAACACCATGGCTTCATGTTCAATTTTCAATATCTAAGTAATGTAATGTAATGTAATGTATTTCGGATCCTTCCGAGCAGGTTTTTAAAAGTTTCCATTACAGTAGTGCACTAATGTGTAGCACAAACCATCATCACGAGCATGCACGATAACCACAGGTGACATTACAATGCTGATGTAAGCGATGTCCCGGAGGCCGGAAATTAGAACCCGAACATGCGCGGCATGACCGAAAGCCTCCGTCTGAAAACATTGTGGCCACCTGAGTTTTTCATATCTGGAGGCAGATTGTTCCACGTTAAGCAAGCTCTCGGTATGAAGGAGCGGCACGCGAATTCTCTGCGGCATCGTGGTACTTGGAGCTCACCGTTAGCCATGGCCCTGGTGCTCCGTTTCGACACAGTTGAGCGACAGTTCTACGAATGAGTTCTGAGTCAGTGCACTCATTCATCATTTTGAAAACTGAGCGAACATCTGCCTGGGATATGCAGTACTCGAATTTGAGCCATCCTAGTTCTTTCAACGTTGGCGACACATGATCCCAGTAGTGCAAGCCGGCGACAATCCTTGCACCAAAGTTGATGCATTTTGGAATGTGTCGATTCTGGGCTCTGCTACAGCTTCCCCATACAGACACACAGTATCTTATGTGGGGGAACACGAGTACCTCAATTAGCATCCGTCTCGTAATGCGAGAAAACTTATGACGCAGTCTAGCGAGACAAATAAGCATGCGATTACACTGACGCACAACAGTAGATACATGCACATGCCATGACAGGTGTGCGTTAGTTTTCGCACCAAGTAATTTCACAGACTTCGTGAATACCATTTCCAACTGGCTCAGACGAACAAATAATTTCATAGTCTAAAAGATCCGAGAACAACCATCTCAGTTTTCCAGGCACTTACTTTTAGTCAATTCTGGATGAACCAGTTAAAGGCGGCTGACAGTAATTTTTTTCTTCAATCGATTGCTAAAAGTTGTGATTTCGTTTCGCTTCCCGCAGCCGAGGAACTGTACATCCTCGGCATACATAACGATCTAGCCATGTGGGATATGTTGTGGGAGGTCATTTAAAGAGTATTAAGAACATGGCCGGCCCCAAAATCGAGCCCTGCACCACAACATGTGTTGCCGATAGAAGGCTAGAATCCTACACCGTTTGCGAACGGCCCTCAAACCACGCTCGGAACCGTTCGGAGTTAACGGCGTATCATCCGAGCTTGTCCATGAGGTGACTATGCTCCACGCTGTCGAACGCCGTTGAGGTGTCAGCTGCAACTAGTGGAGTGATCTCGCCTTGGTCGATTTTGAGGGTAGTGTGGATGACCGTGTCTCGCAAAGCCATCTCGGTAGACAGGCCGACCAGGAAGCCGTACTGTTCCGGGCATGGCAGGTTATGACTATTCGGATGATATATCAGTTGTGCGCATGCAGTTTTAGGCTCGCAGAGTTTTTTTCGACCACTGTCAATATCGATATTGGCCTGTAGTTGTGTGGATCGTCTTGTGTTACCACTTCTGTGCAGGTGTGTTACCATCACCGTTTTACATGACGGTGGCAGTTTACAGTTTGTGATGCATAAGTTGATAATGCTTAACAAGTGCGGACTTACCACGCTAAACGTCAGCTTAATCATCCGGATGGTGATGCCATCAGCTCCGGACGCTCGTGGGCCACCTATGTGCTACAACGCTTTGGACAGCTCTGGCATCGTCACAGGATACGGTGTGAACGCGTCGTTACAGGCACGTGGGAGCCTTGGCCAGAGGGTTACTCCCGGCGGCGCCATCGCTAGATCAGCAGCTGCCGCGGAACCGACGCCGGTGAAATGCCGGCTCTGCCGCTCATGCCAATGAGGCGGTTGAATGGTTGTGCCAGGCTCTTCTATCGTTGATTTGCTGGAGGCGATAATATAATGTTTTTCCACGGTGTGCGAGTACCAGCAGCCTAAAAGTATTCTGCGCATGCGTCACGTTGAGCCATTCGGATAGCTCTCTTGTGCTCTCGGTAATTCCGCTGGACTTCTTCGCTTCGTGCTGCATCTCTGTGCGCGTGCGCCTGTTTCAATGCTGCCCTTGCTGCGTGGACGTCATCATGCTGCAATCAATGCGGTGACCGATGCTTCAGCTTGATTTGACGAAGGGTCATGTCATGGTCTATTATTGGCTGTCATGCAGTCAGCCATGCGTCCACTTGTCTGGGGTGGCTGTCGCTAGATAAATGGCGGGCCAGTCGGCCAACAGCGGATCCAGGCACAAACCATTCTGATCTAAGCGGCTTGTCGATCGGATGGCAATGGCGGTCGGCTGAGGGCGACGACCGTCAACTGCGACAAATGCAGCAATGACGTCGTGGCTGCTGAAACACGTGGTGTTCGTGCACCGCCTGCTTACACTAAAATTCCACTCCTAGATCAATGTGCTCACCGAGCGTTTACCAAGTACCAAACGCTAGGTGTCGTTTAGCTTGTTATCGACGAACGGTAGTGTAGGTCACCGCTTTTTTAAACTAAGAACACTGCGGATAATGTAGGATTTGTTGACTGTTATCATGTCCGTGCTTTACTGAATCAAAAGAAACAAGAAGCACTAAACCGCACATGAAAATTCCGACCGAAAAGAGAAAATGTGTTCTGTCCCATAACACGTCAGCAATTGCTATATTATCGTAGTGCTGTTGCAACGGCATATTTAGGATGCATATAGGTTGATGGGTTCTTCATATGAATCAGATCAGAAATTGATGGCCAAGCCAGGCGCGAGTGAAGTTAACTTGGAGACAGAATGATCATCAGCGAAGCAAAATGAGAGGTGAATAGGAACAAGGGGTATTGGTGGTAGTGGCGCCAGTGATATATTAAAGACTAAATTGACACAGTTATTATGCCATTGTTGCAGTTCACATTTTAATATATATTTCTAAGAAAATACACACACACATATATGTGTATATATATATATATATATATATATATATATATATATATATATATATATATATATATATATATATAAATGTTCAACAAACACGCATTCACATCACCCAGCAGTCGCCTGGAAGAGTGGCATCATTCCACTGGAGGGGTTACCATGCTTGGTTGCAGGGAAGTATAAGTGCGATGTATTCCAGAGGACCGTCGGCTGGCGAAACCCAGCGCCAGACTGGATTGTCAGCCGTCTGCAGCCTGGCCGGCCCAGCCGCGGGCCGCCGCTGTCACCGGGCCTCGTCGGCTACCGCACATTCGTCTCCGAACCTTTTGTGTTCCATAACATGGTCATAGACCATCGCACTGGCTCTCAGGAACCAGGGAACATCTTTACTGTGCCCAGTAGGAACGTGGTCAGCATTCAGGCGGCGCACACGACACCCCTTTCAGGACGCGAACACTGGCCAACCGGAGCGAAAGGGTCGTAAATCCACCTGGAAGTTTGGTGGACCATAACACACCTTTTTGTCCGCAGGTAGATCCATCTCATTCGGCCAGCCCGCAGCCCCTAGCATTTTTCTCGTCTCTCCCCTGGGTCTGGGTCGCAGAGGGTCTAAATAATGGCCGCCATAAACCGGAGTTACAACAAAAACTGTGTCGGCAGGGAGGAGGTCCGCGCGCACTGGAGGGCGGTCGATTTGCGCCAGCCCTGCGAACGGCTGGTCTGCTCCTGCCGCACTCCGCGCCGCTCCCATGCTGCTCACCGCCAAAGGTTGCGAAGCTGGCCAAGTGCATGCTCACATCCTGCTGCTTCGCGAGAGCAGACCACCGTCTTTGTTTATCGAGAGTGTTGGGCTTCCAATGAACACCGTCTGAACATCAGTGTGGCTGGCCGTCATCGCTACACCCAATATTGTCCAACACGTGCACACTGTGATCGAATGTGCACGGTAGACCACTGACTTTCGTCTTCGGTGTAAAGCGGAACTGTGCACTCGGTACCTAGTGATGTTATCGATACTATACGTGGTGGTGTTGTTGCTATCATGCGCGTTGATATTATCCTTGCTCGTTGTATGTACTGATGCTGCTGTAGTTGCAGTGCTTGGGACACATGCTATTCAGCTCAGCTATTTCCTTGCCTTCGTTTACAACAACACTGCCCGTGAAATGAAAACCACTGCCTATATAATTACATAACTACTCACGGGATCAACGGTGAGCTAAAAACGGGCATCCACCAAGCCATTGTTTGGAAAGCTTGGACGCATTTATTTTACATGGAAGTGGTTAAAAAAACTGAATGCCACTCTGAAATACTTCAAACCGTAGTAAATTGGCACCTAAGCAAAGCCACAGAATCAGCACTGGATAACTACCAGCGAGCGGCTTTTGATGTCTTCGCATTGCACAGGCCGTGCTCTGGCCCATTGGCGAAGGCCCTCCAGCATCACATTAAGTACCACTTGTTGTAATGGGGTGCTTACAGAGCGGAGTGAAAGGCACGTGGACGGCTTCCGGCAACGCTACCGACAGCCTGCGCAGTTGATTACCCGGCAGCCTGCCTGTGCGGCTGATTATCCAGAGGTGCACAAACCTGCCAAATCGCCTACCAGCGTAGGTGACAGATATTGGCTGAAGCTGTGCCGTTGCTGCGACAGATAATCACATTCGAAGAAGGAAAAATATTCACCAGATAAGGAAGATATATCACTTCAGGGAAGACGTTTGAACGCAAAAATATTTCGTGTACAGTGTATTTTTGATCATTTCACAAACTATTCGTTTATATTTCGCTAAGCTATCACTGCAATTTCGGAACAGAATATTTGACAGCGCTAACTCTTTTGGGACAGATCCCGGTGCACAATTTCGGCTGCACGCAGCCAGCCCCATTAGGCTGAACCATCGCGCAGCAAGCTGTCACAGATGCGCCATGACAGTTGATAGGATTCGATTGCAGCGCAGTTCCCAACCCTTTGCATAGGAAACGACGTGTGACGGGCACCTGCCAACGGCAGGGTCTAAAAAGCAGACATTATCTCACATACACCGTTTGACAGACACTATCTCGCAGACATGGCCGATCTGGGCAACCGCTGACTCGATCTTAATGAAACCTTCACCAAACGATCTGCCATGCACCAGAGGCGTGCGGTTTGGACTTTCGTGATCTTTGGTCAGGTCAAAATCACCAAATCGCCGAAAAACAACTTTTGGAATTACAGACATGGCCGATCTCTCTAATAGATCGAAATGTGACATATTTATGGGTTTCAAATGCTTGTAGGTGACATTCTTGAAGTTTTGTGCACCTCTGTGATTATATGGCAGCATCCCTGTGCGGCTGATTATCCAGCGCTCTGCCTGTGCGGCTGATTATCCAGCAAGCTGCCCGTGCGGCTAATTATCCGGAGCTCTGCCTGTGCGGCTGATTATCCAGCGCTCTGCCCGTGTGGCTGGTTATCCGACGCTCTGCCTGTGCGGGTGGTTATCTGGCGTTCTGCCTGTGCGGCTGGTTATCCGGCGCTCTGTCCGTGCGGCTAGTTATCCGGCGCTCTGCCTGTGCGGCTGGTTATCCGGCGCTCTGCCTGTGCGGCTGGTTATCCGGCGCTCTGTCCGTGCGGCTAGTTATCCGGCGCTCTGCCTGTGCGGCTGGTTATTCGGCGCTCTGCCTGTGCGTGGTTATCCGGCGCTCTGCCTGTGCGGCTGGTTATCCGGCGCTCTGCATGTGCGGCTGGTTATCCGGCGCTCTGCCTGTGCGGCTGGTTATCCGGCGCTCTGCCCGTGCGGCTGGTTATCCGGCGCTCTGCCCGTGCGGCTGGTTATCCGGCGCTCTGCCTGTCCTGCACGTATGCGGCTCGCCTGACCCGGACTATGCAATCTTTCACGACCAGTCTCACAACTGCGGCGTGAATTGGGTCTAACGATTGTGTAAGCTAGACGAGCTCAATGTCTGCATCGTTACAATGTGATATGAGTGGAAGTGGCAATCTCGTTGGAGGTACTTTGTAAGCTGTCTCCTCACACGGAAGATTGTAGACTGCTTGGTAGCAGGTCAATGTAATCTGCTGTGAAATGGTCATGCAAGCCTATCGGACACGCTCCCTGTTCCGACATGTGTGCTCAGCACATACTTCTCTCCCATGAGCCATGTGCCAGAATTAACCTGCAAGGGCTGCGGCACCTCGTGTGACCAGGGGAAACACTCATTTCGGACTCATTTACCACGCAATGTCGGACGATAATGCTAAAATTAGCAGGTACTGAGGACAGCTGCCGGCCCTTTTCCTGATCCACCCACGATCATAATCCGCCGCCCGTGCCGCCTGCAAAAAAAAGAAGACTTTCAGCATGTAGTTTTTTTAACCGTGTAACCAACGGTTTTCTTATCGTTTTCGGAACTGTGAATTTGTGTAATAGTCAAATCAGTTAACCACCGAATACGACGTGTGTGTTTTTTCTCGCATGTGTGAATGCATTTTCCATATCATTTTTTTAATGAAAAAGATATGTGTAGGAATGGCGGGACTGAAAAATTCCCCACGTGGACCGAACGCTCTAATGGAACAGCTTACCGTCTGTGATTTTAAACCGTTCCCGTAGCGAAACATAACCTGAGAGCAGCGCGGCAATACGAGGTTGAACACTACTCTGCTCTAACAATTTGCCTAACGACACTACGATTACCCTGCTTTGAAGGTAGGTGTTTACCGCATAATAAATAGATAACAAGTATACAGCAGTGACAACTTGACTGTAAGGAGCAATGGGACGGAGACCCTGACGAAGTGGAGCAGTGACACGAAGCAAGTCAGAGACACAGAGCGACACTTCGTGCAGCGGGCATGTGGGCGGCGGACGTGCATGACACGTTATAGTTTTTCTCACTTCTGTGCGGTCAATGCCCCTGCACTTGGAGCCCTGGGAGAGCGTCGCTCGTGTGTGCTCTGGCCAGCACGAGAAGTGGTGTTTCCGGTGAGAATCGCGCGACTTGGCTACAGCTGGAGGTTGGCACGAGTCCAGCCCGCCGGACCCTGCCGCACGATGCCTTCTCCATTCCGGAGCAAACGCGGCGCTGGACTGAACCTGTCCGACGAATTTCAACCGGTGGTTCCTCGTCACATTAGAGTCGGTTTGAGCCAGATTACAAACACCGCGCATATCTGTTTCTCCTCCTGACATTTTATTTACAGCGGGCCGTACATCAGACATTAGAGTCCTGAAATCGGTCGGAATCTTCTGAGCGGCCGGTCGAGGCGGCGGCCCTTTGTGTCGGCTGGTGCAGCCCCATTACCGGCCGGCCGCGCGTCCCCGCACTGCGCTGAATTAGTGCCCACCGCGTGCCCACCAATGGGCCGTGTGGATTAGCCGAGCGGCGACCATGGTTTAGGCTGGGCTGCCGGCCACGCCGATGCGGTCGGCGCTCCCGCTCACTGCGTTCAAATACTGCCGTTCCAGTTGGTCTGTCGACACTGCTCAGCGCCCTCTCCTCCAGCTCAACTCGATGCCTTCCAACTCCAACTCAATGCCCTCCCTGTGCTGTATTGTTGTGCGTACTAGTTATACGATACAGCCGGTTAGATGATATATAAATTAGTTCGATAGTTAGATGATATACCGGTAGATGTTTCGTAGAAAACGTTGGCAGTCTACTTAGCACTATACCTGAAGCAAATATGAACTGCATTCAGTGCGAAAGCTATAGAAATACGAATGTGTCGCTAGCCATCTCAAGCTATGGAACGACAGGAGATTAGATATTAACCTGCTTTCAGGCTTCTGCTATTTGGAGGCTATGAAGTCTCAAAGCACTTGCCACAGCCATTATGTCCTGGAGTGCTTGATCTTCCCGCTTTATCTACTCCACTATAATTCTTATTCATAGATATACAACCAACCACCTACACTTACAACCTAGATCACATTACGGCTTATAAAGTTCCTACATGATACTATCAAAGTCTTACAAAAATCCCCTCAGGGGTTTTCCAGAGTACTGTTCCACGATTGTTTTATGCATAGTAAAAAAAAAACATAAATCACGGAAGCATGATTGTTGTGTCAATCAAAACAGCACTCCATTGAGATTTGTTGGCGACGAAAGAACTGGTCACTGAACAGGAATGACGTTCAGAGCACGTGCTCGAGATAATCTGAGAAACCCCCAGAAAATAACAAAGCAAGTCCGAGGAGCAGACCGGCCAGGGGTGCACATTCGGCTGATAACCTAGCCGTGGAAGTGTTACGTTGGAAGTGTAGAAGTCTGCATTATCCTCCTGGAACCAGGCGGTATCGTTATATTCTTCATTGTCGGTCGTCAGCCACCCCAAGAAGCGATCTAGCAATCTGGTGTGTCGCCCCTTAGTGATGGTGGCCGCTGAGTAGTCAGGATGCTCAAGCCAAAATAGCGCAATGATGCCCTTAACACTTACGCACACCAGGTGGTGATCTTTTGGAGGCGTTTATTGAGAGTATTTTCCTAGATAGGCTTTTCCCAAACTGCTCATTGATCTAAATTTGGCGCGTTTGTATATTGACACCACGGTCGAGATGGAAACCTCGTCGTTCGAACAAACCTTCTTGAGAAGCCCAGGTTCGACTGTGCACTTTTCAGAAAGCCACATGGCAAATGTGATCCGCTGCTCTCTGTCGCCCACAGTAAATCGATGTTGAACGGTCAGCCTATATTACTCCAGTTCCAGGGCTCCTTTGATCGCCCCGTAGCTGCCGCCAGGTTCTTAGGCCAATGTTCGGGCAGATTTTGATGGATCTTGTCCAACGGCAGCCCTCGCTGAATCTTCGCCCTCACGTGCACTCCCAGAACGGTTCCTATCGCTGCGACCTCTGCGCTGGTTGCTGACCGTTCATTTTCGCACGACCTGGGAACAGTTGAATGATGGCTTGCCGTCTAGTAGAAGTTAGATATTTTCGATCTCTTGTCCTTGCTCAGTTGAGACATGGCTGAAAGTGATGCAAGTGCATTCGGGAGAATACCCACGTTACGTGCTTCTATTAATGCAAAATCGCGTGAATTTTGAAAGGCAATTAACTTTTTCTTAACGAAAATAACGTAGAACATTTTCTGACACATTCGGGATATCCCCAGCCACAGTGTGGTTGTCTCTGGGATCGCCTATAGGTGCCAGCGATAACACAGTCACTCTTCTAGCCGCCTTCAGTCCCGTCTACCTAATAGGGCTGCTTTGATCACCGCATGGATTTCATGCCTTCCACAGCGTTCGATGACCGTGTTTAAAGGACATTGAAACAATATTAGCTTTTGATATATTAGAATAATTGAACTTGGCTGATGGGCTCAACATGTTCTATGCACATAGAGAATAGAGGACCTGTTTTTAGAACACCAGAGTATGGTTGAATCCAAACAGCCACAATCTGTGGGTCTATACGGCACAGAAAAAATTACTCATTTGACTCTAACTCACACCTTAAACTTGATACCTTTGTTTCTTTGTCACGTGGTGCATTGCAACGTCACTTCAGATTAGCTCCTCTATGTCATACAGAATCAAATAATAATCTAAGAACCTAACAGAAAATATATGATCTTAACCGATCCGAGCTAACTTTTCAAGCGACAAGAGTTTTTTGCTTATCGAAAAAAATCGGCACTGCTCGTTCCCCAAAATCTGTAGAAAACTATTCTTCTGGATCGCCAAAATTATTTATGCGTCCCGCAGAATTATTTCCATCAAACTCTTTCCTATATTCCAGGTGAGGACAGACCTTGCCGAGGCCACAACTGCGATATATGGTAGCCGTGACCCAGTACGGCCAGTCATGCAGCCTTCTCCCCAGGATATACCCGGCTCATGGCCAAGAGGCTACCTAGTCTGGGAACTGTGACGCAATCACGAATATCAGGCACATCTCCATCCGAAGGTCCTCTTATGATGAACTATTCTTGCAGTTGGAACGTCTAAGATCGTGTGGTGGTTTCGGAGATGGCCCGGGGAAGGGTACAAATAGTCACTCACAGCCTGTCTGCGACTGGATATATACCTCAACCATGTCAGCTTAGCGACGGCAGCGGCAATGTTCTGAACAGCACGTATCGACGCCCAGCTTCTATCGCATACAAGTGAAAGCAAAATCATGTGGAATTGACTCCTTGATGGAGAGTTGGCCATCAGGTGGTGAAGGTGGTGAAAAAAATGTCATATGTTCACACTTTTGTTGGTGCTAAAATGACACATTCTGGAAAACAAATGGGAAGCATAGCCTATTTCTGAAACTACATAGGAAAAAGAAAAGTTATCCAGCTTTTGGGTACTCAACGTGAAGTTAACTTAAGATCCGGCCTAAGAAGGCTTCAATGAGGCGATGAGGCTCAATCGAGTAGTTGTCTACCTAGACATGGGAAGCTCTTACTTGACAAAGACACAAATGCTCCGTTTCTGGGAACGCGTCCCGGGCACTGAATCTCCTCCTGGCTGCGCCTATGCGCCCATTTCCGTCCCCAGCCTCTCGCCACGTGGAGGCCATCTGTTGATCGGTGCCGAGCGCCGGCCGACCGCGCAGCCGGAATGCAAGAACACCACGGGTCGCTTCGCCACCATCGACCAGCCTTCGGCCGGCGGCATAATGAGACGCCCGATGTGTGCGTGCCTCGCTGGTGAGGTGGGCAGCAAACAATGCCGGCCCGCGCGCGCCGATCGACACCTAATTTGGTCAGCGGTCAGCGGCGAGCCGGCAGAGGCGTGGCAACTCCGCCCGGCCCGGCCGGCGGCCGCGACGCCACATCAATCCTTCGATTGAAATATATAGCCGGCCGAGGTCGGGCGTCGCCATTATTCAGGACTTCCGCGGGCGTCGGCTGGCAGCAGAACCATCGTCCGATTACCAGGCGGGCAGACAGCGGATACTGAGCAGCGTCAGGCCAACTGCCACGGGAAATATTGGAGCCGAAAGGGGAGCCATAGGAGGAGGCGAAGAGCGACAAGGAGGGCAACGAGGCCGACTGATTTTTATCCCCATGGCCGATGAAATGACGCCAGCTTTCATGGGGACGCATAAACTTTCTTGGTATCCTCGCTCTCTGCAACTGATACACTCCCGCATATGTGGTAATGGGTTCATTAGTGATTTCCTCTTACTCTGTGACAGCTTTAGTTAGGTTCTAAGAGCGCAGGGAAGTAATCAGCGACATCTCTGCCTCAATGGCACACCGTAATTACGGCTTGGTTCGCATCCAGTGGCGCCTAGTAAATAATCTAGAGGCGCCTAGTAGGTCATCTAGTAGTGTCTAGTAAATACCCTAGTAGCATCTAGTAGCGTCTAGCAGATAATGGAGTTTGATCTAATTGATCATCTACCATCGTGCAGATAGATGCCGCAGAATGGACGTGGCCAGTACCTGAGCATGCGCCGGCAATGTTTTTCATTAATAACCCACCGAAACTGTGCAGTGTAAATAGTTTAGATTTTCAGCGTGCCAGAAACTCACACCAATTTTCGACTGACTTGCGATGATATGCTTAATTGACGTTTCAGACTCGTCCAAGCCAAGAGATGGCTCAAGGAAGTGCCGACTTTTCAAAACGAACTGCTTGCATTTTCAGAGCCAGCTGGGCCATTTCTCATCACTCTAACTTCTAACTTCTCATGTCGTACAATAATAATGGATGTCTAAGACATCAGCTAGAACAATTCTTAGCATGCAACTGATGTGTTGAAAATGGAGGAAGTGCTATGCGGAGCACTGCCCTGGAAAGAAATACTGGCAGTGATGATTATTAACACGCGCACGTCCAGGGGGCATATACCTGCCCCCACCGGTTTTTCCTCATTTGCCGCCAAACTAATCGGGTTAGCAAGGCAAAACCTCACTTAGCGGTTCATTAGTCTTTTCCGCATATCCTCATATATTTTTATTCCTGGGTCATCTCAGGTCAGGTCACCAGGTCAGGCGAAGTGACCCAACTACACTCGGAGTTCTAGGTGCCATAACTTCCACAATAATTAGGCGATTGATTTCAAGCTTATAACACGTCATGATCTCATCAGGTATCATAATATGTATATCGGTTTTTTTCGTAGCATTGACCTTAGGTTAGGTCGCGGCCATGGCTTCCCCATTATAGGGCTATGGTAAAATATACAAATGTTTCCTGGTTACATATTTGCGCTCGGAATGATCTCGCAACGGTTGTGGTATGTAGATGGAAGCTATACTCAATGCTACCGCTGACATTTTTGCTCAGTGACCTCACCAAGGCCTCTGAGGTCACCTGAGATCACTACACATTTCTGCGCGTTATATCGCACTGCATTGAGCTAGAAGGCTGAAATTGCCGTCATTGTGCTTGTATCGCCAAGACGTGTCGATTGATACGTTACATTCCCTCCCTAAGCTACTTCATGACCTTGACCTGAGGTCATAGTTTCGATTGACCTGACCTCAAATCACACCGCCTATTGTCGATAGCACATCTCAAGGACTGTCGAATAGTGTTCGCCGATTGTTTCTATCTGTTACACGTCCTGAGATATGTGTCAATATCTGAGTCCCACATGATCTGGTCGAATTTGACCTATAATGGCCCAGTGACCTGAATGTTGACCTGAACGAAAAAAATGACCAAAACACTTTCGATAGAACCCGTCACCAGCTATCAAACGCCGTTTTCCGTTTGTCGCTAGCTAGCATAGTTCCAGAGATCTTAGGGGGCAGACATCTGCCACCCCGGACATGCGAAGTTGGCGCGGACCACCGGACGTGCGAGTGTTAAGGCATTGCAAATGGAGGAACATTACACGTGTGGAAAGCTAAAGACAGAAAAAGACCCATATTGTTCAACAGGCAGAATTATGCCTGGTATATAAGACTTAGATCGACATTCCTCAACTTGAGCAGACGAAGTAAGTGAGCCGATTAGGTAAAACGAAGTGTCTTGTGCTTCAAGCAGCACAAAGTGTCATACAAATTTAATTTCCACCAGGTTTAAAGATTTTGCTACATATACACACACACACACACACACACACACACACACACAAACACACACACATACAAACACACACGCATACACACACGCACGCGCACACACACGCGCACACGCACACACACACCCACACGCACACGCACACGCATACACACACGCACACACACGCACACACGCACACATACACACAAAACAAACACAAAACAAAAAAACTAGATCTACTAGACTTAGATCTATTTCCTCGGGCTTGTTGTCTGTTGAAAATCATACTATGTTCACCACAATGCCTCTGGTTGTTTTCGGACCTAGAAAAAAACGGTCTCCAACATGTGCAACGAATAGAGGCACAATAAAGGGGAGCAGTACCTCACCTCTTAGCCAAAATTTCCCCGGATGAAACCAAAGTGTTTTAGATTTGTACGGCGCAAAGCGAGAAAATCTCGACGTAGCGCACTACGCTCTACAAAAGCGTTCTTCGTATGATAATGTTTTCTTTGGACCCACTTAAAATCTTACCTGTGGCCCTGGCAACAGATATCCAATACACTCCTTTGACATAGGGGGGGGGTTGATCGAACACTTTTAGCAATTTGGCTCTGACAGGATAAACAATTGTGCTCGCACCAGAACAATTGCATCGCAACAATTGTGCTCGCACGTGCTTCCCTCATGTGTTAGCTGCACATCCGCGCCAGCAAATGGGACAATGTCTACCTGGTTCGGCGGTAGGGGACCTTTAATGGTGTCATCTTCACTGCCCGAGGCTACCCATTGTGGTGAAAAGGTCGGTCAATGGTGGAACAGGTGGAGGAAAAGACAGCTGGAGCACCTGTGCTGTGTTCTGGGCCGAGTAGTTTTGATGCAGGTTGATCTCCAAATGCAACTTGGTTCGATGCCAATCATGTGAGCCACGGAATGCTTCCCGGGGGTGGGTGACGGTTCGAAAGCTCCATCCCAGGTTTATAATCCACCACTGAGGTTCACAACTATCGACACTAGAAGAGACCAATCTTCGTGAGTGAGAGTTGCTGCAGGGAGAGAAAATGGTGAGTTAGTGCGAACGTCAGGGCGGCGGATACAGAGCAAGGTGGTGACTCAGGTGATAAACCCACCCAAACTCCCATTACCCGAACTTACCCCGCCTCTCATTACCCGAACTTACCCGCCTCTCATTGCCTGAACCTTCCCCACGCGTCATTTTGAAATTTGCGTGTAACAACGCATGAGGTATCTTTGGACACACAGGATAGGGAATCGACCAGCACATTTAAGCATTGACCTGAGTCACCCTACAGTCTGCACATGCGCTCCGATCTGCTGAAAGATCACCACGGCCTGGTCTACGGAGCTGTGGCTCTCGCTTAAGCTGAAAACTGGCATCCATCACGAGATGGTGATCGGAACACACACCTCGTGCAGACAGCACGGGTGTTCTAGCGGTGAGCGTCACTGGCGTAGACGCTTATGGGAGCCAGTTCGGCGCTGAAGGCTGAAGTCGGCGGGGAATGTGATATGGGAGTAAAGACGGGCCATAACGGCATATTTCCAAACAATTCATTCCAGGTCATCACACTGCGAAGGATAGCCCGTCACGTATGCCATGCTGTCAGGGGGTGATAGCCTTGGTGTGTCCTATAGCCGGATATGGCTGGTCAGGTATGTCGCACGGGGGATAGCCCGTCAGGTATGTCGCATAGTCTGAGTGTCGCTGGTCAGGTGTGCTACGCAGATGATGGCTCGTATGGTATATCACATGATTACAGCTCGCCAGCCAGGTGTGCTGCGGGTCAGGCTAGCCAGTCAGATATGCCACAGTATGCAAAGACCGGAGCATTGTCGGTCCGATATTCTGCAAGAGGGATGGCCGGTCAGGTATGCTACAGGGGGGATAACCGGTTAGGTTAGGTATGTCATATTGGGAACGGTCGGTCTGGACCCACCAGCGCAAGTGACTGTCAGTGGGCACCGTCCGCCACAGATAACTGTCGGTGGGCACCGTCCGCCACATATAACTGTCGGTGGGCACCGTCCGCCACAGATAACTGTCGGTGGGCACCGTCCGCCACAGATAACTGTCGGTGGGCACCGTCCGCCACAGATAACTGTCGGTGGGCACCGTCCGCCACAGATAACTGTCAGTGGGCACCGTCCGCCACAGATAACTGTCGGTGGGCACCGTCCACCGCAGATAACTGTCGGTGGGCATCATCCACCACAGATAACTGTCGGTGGGCACCGTCCACCACATATAACTGTCGGTGGGCACCGTCCACCGCAGATAACTGTCTGTGGGCATCGTCCACCACAGATAACTGTCGGTGGGCACCGTCCACCGCAGATAACTGTCGGTGGCACCGTCCACCAACAGAAGCTGTCGGTGGGCACCGCCCACCGCAGATAACTGTCGGTGGGCACCGTCCGCCGCAGATGACTGTCGGTGGGCACCGTCCACCACAGATAACTGTCGGTGGGCACTATCCACCGACAGAAATTGTCGGTGGGCGCCGACCACCGCAGATAACTGTTGGTGGGCACCATCAACCAACAGAAATTGTCGGTGGGCGCCGACCACCACAGATAACTGTCGGTGATGACGAGGCGGTCGGCGGCGACACAAACACCACGCGCCCGCGGGCGTCGCCGGCGGCGCGGCCGCTGCTGCCTGCCTCTGCAGACGGGAAGTGGGAGCGGCCCGCGGCACCGGTTTGAACTCGCGGTGCGGCGCACATTTGCGTAACAATCCACGATGGAGGCCGTAAAATGGGCGGCGAGCCGGCGTAATGAGTTCGACAGCGGCCGCCGCCGCCGCCGCACCGTGTTGGGACGCCACGGCGAGTTGGAGCCGTATTTCATCCAGAAATACGACAGCCGTCGGCGGTCAGCCTCATCGAACAGTTCGACTATGGATTGGCGAAATTAGCATACAGAGTAGTGTCCTGCGGGCGGGAGCATTCTTCGGGGGCGCCCAGCCGCGGGCGGCTGACCCTATCAGCGGGCAAACATCTGGACATAGAACTGACATACCATTCCCTCTATCTCGCCCCCTGTCTCACTCTCTCCTGTCCTCTTTCGCTCTATCTCCCTCCCTCTCTCCTCTCCTCTCTTTTCTCTCCTATCCTCTCTTTTCTCTCCTTTTATTCTGTCCCCTTCGATCTTTGCTCGTCTCCTGGACACATTGGTCCCTTCTAGGTTATAGGTACCTTGCACCCCAGCCGGTCCTCACTCGTCCCCGCCTTGATCCGCTTCAGAACTTCTGTGATTTAGATCCACCCTGTTGCCAGTAGTTTGTCATGTTCGTATGCTTGCCTAACTTCATCACTATTTCACAAAACTTACATTCTTTCGCAAGTCGAATTGCCAGCTGAAAAAAAAAATGACTGGACTAGTCAAATAAATTATGCAATTAACGCTGAACCGTTCCTGCTGCACAGACAAGACATGTCGATGCCCGCCGATTTCGCTGAGCGGTAAAGTTGCGCATGACAAGAAATGATATTGATTATGTTGATTTATCAGTGGCATGAGCTGAACACACTTCCAAATAAAACCATCCCATGAAATTGCCGTTGTCACGAAACGTCGTCCTGAAAACTATCTGTGGACGTACAGTCCTGGACAGCTATGCTTAATTTCAGATTGGTGGCATCAAAGGGTGATAAATCTGATATATCGGCAATCTGCCTTGACAAAGTAGCCTGAGCAGAGCACGGCAGCATCTGATAGCCCCTAGCATCACCAACCGGTAATCTTGAGCAAGTCTCACACTCTGTCACATTTTGTCAGTTCTAAAGCTTCCTAGATATGGCGGCTTTTGGCAGGATAATACGAAAGCACGAAGTAAACTGGCAATGCAAACGCGCACTGATAAATATATATATATATATAAATATATATATATATATATATATATATATATATATATATATATATATATATATATATATATATATATATATATATATATATATATATATATATATATATATATATATATATATATATATATATATATATACATATATATATATATATATATATATATATATATATATATATATATATATATATATATATATATATATATATATATATATATATATATATGTATATATAAACATAAAGACATAAAAGATTAGTGCAACTATGAGCCACCAGGGCCCTTCTGGGTTGCACTCTGTACACTGAACCAGTTGCCCACCAAATCTGTCAATCAGCCCTCCCTGTAATACTGAAAAGCAAGCACTCTATTCTTATAATGATTGTCTATGCTATTTTTAAAGATGTTCATTGTGCTGCTACTGACAATGTTTTCTGGCAGCTGGTTCCAGTGTTCTACAACCCTGTTGGTGAAGAAACCTTGTTGCTTGAAGAAACCTTGCCTTAACCTTGTTCTGCTGTGGTTAACTTTAATTTTGAATTTATGACCTATAATTGCATCATTTCTGTTCAATTCAAACATTTCCCCAAGATATCCCCTCTCCAGACCATGGACAAATTTAAAGACCTCGATGAGATCTCCTCTCAGCCTTCTATATCTAAGTGGAAACATATTATATTTCCTCAATCTTTCCTCATATGCCAGGTTGCTTATGCCATTAACCATTTTTGTAGCCCTCTTTTGTACTCTCTCTAAAAGCCAACAATCTTTTTCATAGCTAGGAGACCAAGCTTGGATGCAGTATTCCAAATGTGGCCTGACGTATGCACAGTAAAGCTTCCTGAACACTTCCTCACTTCTGTATGATACATTCCTATTTATTGCCCCGAACATTCTCAGTGCCTTCTTCCTGGCTTCCTTGGTCTGTTCTGATGCCCCCAGTTTTGTGTTTAGAATAACACCTAAATCCTTCTCCTGTTGAGTCACTGATAGCACTTGGCCACCCATCAAATATGGAGCCTTCATATGCTGCTTACCTACATGCATGATTTTGCACTTATCAAAATTAAATTTCATTTGCCATTCTTCGGACCACTTCACAAGTTCGTCTAAGTCTTTTTCCAGCGACATATGCTCATTTTGACCTGGTATTGCCCTAAAGACCTTGAAATCATCCGCAAATTTCAAAACTTTACTGCTTAGGCCACTTTCAATGTTATTTACAAATATAATGAACAGTAGTGGCCCCAGTGCTGACCCCTGGGGGACTCCACTGAGAACATTTTGCCATGATGACTTTGTACCATTTAGTATCACTCTTTGCTGTCTATCTGAAAGCCACAACTCTATCCATTTTAAGATGCTACCTGCAATACCATGGGACTGAAGCTGTATCATTAACCGTTTATGGGGTACCTTGTCAAAGTACAGTAAAGTAGTATGCTACTTACTAAAGTAAAGATATGCTACATCAACCTGATTTCCCTGATCAAATTATATATGTACATATGCACATTGAATTACGTTCATACATTTATGCAAGATTCACAAGTAATAACGAGAGTGTCCTAAGCTTTGTAACTGATTTTGTAAGGGTCTCTCTCGTCGCTTTGGAGTTGGCTCCATTGACAAAAAAAACACATTGTACTTCACTGGATATTTCCAAATAAATCGCGACCGAAATTGACGTAGATTGTGCTGAAGGATCGCTCGACATTGAGCAAATACCTGGCGGCTTCACCGTGCCAACATGTCGGTCTCGTCTGAAATAGACAAACCTCTCGTTTACTGGTCTGTGCCGCCTTTGATCGGTAGCCTGCAGCAAGTGGAGCGACTCGGCGGATCGCCTGCCAGCCGCCAGTGCAGTCGACAGCAGCAAGTCGCCTGAAGCTGTACAGCTGTCCCCCTCCAGACAGCAGCGGCAGCCGACACCGACAGTAGTTACAGCTGTCCGCCTCCAGACAGCGGCAGCCGACACCGACAGCAGTGACAGCTGTCCCCCTCCAGACAGCAGCGGCAGCCGACACCGACAGTAGTTACAGCTGTCCGCCTCCAGACAGCGGCAGCCGACACCGACAGCAGTCACAGCTGTCCGCCTCCAGACAGCAGCGGCAGCCGACACCGACAGCAGTTACAGCTGTCCGCCTCCAGACAGCGGCAGCCGACACCGACAGCAGTTACAGCTGTCCGCCTCCAGACAGCAGCGGCAGCCGACACCGACAGTAGTTACAGCTGTCCGCCTCCAGACAGCGGCAGCCGACACCGACAGCAGTCACAGCTGTCCCCCTCCAGACAGCAGCGGTAGCCGACACCGACAGCAGTTACAGCTGTCCGCCTCCAGACAGCAGCGGCAGCCGACACCGACAGTAGTTACAGCTGTCCGCCTCCAGACAGCGGCAGCCGACACCGACAGCAGTGACAGCTGTCCCCCTCCAGACAGCAGCGGCAGCCGACACCGACAGTAGTTACAGCTGTCCGCCTCCAGACAGCGGCAGTCGACACCGACAGCAGTCACAGCTGTCCCCCTCCAGACAGCAGCGGCAGCCGACACCATCAGCAGTCACAGCTGTCCCCTCTAGACAGCGGCAGCCGACACCGACAGCAGTCACAGCTGTCCGCCTCCAGACAGCGACAGCCGACACCCACAGCAGTCACAATTGTTTGCCTCCAGACAGCGGCAGGCGACACCCACGGTTTTGCCTTAGCTGTACCCCCATACAACGGCAGCCGACACCGACAGCAGTCATGGCTGTCCGCCTTCAGACAGCGGCAGGCGACACCTAAGGCCGTGCCACAGCTGTACCCGCAGACAGCGGCAGCCGACATCCACGGTTTTGCCACAGAAGTCCTAGGACAGCGGCTGCACGCTATAATTGACCCTTGCCAGATTGCAGGCAGCGAACGCAGTGTAATATCCCGGTTGTGCTTCCACGACTGAGTTAATTAGTCACCTGGACTCTCTCAGGCTGCCAGCGCCGCCGGAAGACCGGAATTCCCAGCTACAATGCTCCATCCCCTTCCTCTCTCTCCATCTCCGCAGGTTTGCATCCTCCGAGCGCTATGCCCTGGAAGCCCATCAAACGTTGCCGACCCTGACTGACAAACAAATACACAGCGATATATGTTGAGAGAGAGAAAGAGAGAGAGAGAGAGAGAGAGAGAGAGAGAGAGAGAGAGAGAGAGAGAGAGAGAGAGAGAGAGAGAGAGAGAGAGAGAGAGAGAGAGAGAGAGAGAGAGAGAGAGAGAGAGAGAGAGAGAGAGAGAGAGAGAGAGAGAGAGAGAGAGAGACATTAATACCCAGCATATCCATATAGTGAGAATGAACTTCGTAGATGGGATCATTAAGTCTAAGCAAAACCATGCGACTGCGCGGTCTCAAAGTCACGGAAACGGACAGACGTTTTCTAGGTTTGCGAAAGTATTTTTACGTATGCTGTCCGTCACAAATCTTGATGTTGACTCTTCAGCGGAAAATGTTATTAATGTTTTTCGGGAGAGACAGATGGGCATCAAGAGCGTAAACCACCTCAACAATTTCTGTTTATTCTTTTCTGGTGCATTTGACGCTAAAAACGTATTTATTTCGCTTGCACTGGTGAAAGAGCAACCTTGAATTCGGATTTCCTAACTCATTGATCCGTAGTTCGTCCAGCGCAGCATTTGCGACTTTCTTCTTGGAAATGCCTTCAACTTGCTTTGCGTTCCAAGCTTTGCCGATAAACTATAGCTAGATAGATAGCTTTGCTTTCCGTCTTCGGACACCATCGATGCGAATTTCCGATGCTCTCTGATTGGCTTATCGCTTACTATTGGTAGGAGACAAGATCGCCAGTCTTGGTCGCCGATCTTGTGGCGAACCTCGAGTATGTCCCAGTCATCTTGCAAGCGAAATGTGTGTAGCACACAGATATGCTGGCAGGAGAACCGCTCTGACCACTACTACTAGCTCACAGCACAACATCAACTGATGGCCTTAGCAGCCGACAGACCAACTGTACCGTGATGCCAAGTACGGGGAACAATGAAACCATCTGCACGTGGAGGATGCATCCGCTTTTGGAACTAAAAGCCGAACATTGAGTTACACCAGAGGTTCCACCTGCGTCACTGGGCCAAGATCAGTCTCCCGGCAGTACGGGCGGAGCGGCCGAGCAGTACGGGCGAAATTACTGCTACTGTGCACCGATATTCACCCGTAACGACGCTCTGTCTGCCTGTCTGCGATCACGGAGACTTCAGAGCGGGGATTGAATGGAGTGGCGCCATTGAGCTGAATAGTTTACAGCATGAGAATGAATGGCCCCGTTCTGTTTAATCTAATGTATCGATGTTACATGTATTTTCGCAAAATAATGTCCCCCTGTACCCTCTGTAATAATAATGCGGAATGCAGCTCGGATAATGAGATGCGCATGTGATGTATGCGAGTGGGGGCTGGGCTCAGATGACAACACATGCTGGAGACACGACACAACGAAGCGGAGACGGGCTCCGGCGCCCTTCTGTTCTACTCGTCCACTCTGCGGGCGACTGGTGAATGCCTCAGCGGCCGAGACCAGAACGAGTCATTGACAGCACGACACCTGCCGGTGATGATGTGCTGATAGTCTGCTGTTGAGACGTGTGTCTCTCTCTGGGGATCGTGGCGGAGCCGCAGCAACTATGAGCCGTTGTCGTGCAGTGAGACTGTACCCGAACCATGGGCCGCTGCTCTACTATGAGACTGTATCTGCTCCGTGGGCCGTTGTGCAACGAGACTGTACCTTCCTCGTGGGCCGTTGTTGTGCAATGAGACTTTACCTTCCTTGTGGGCCGTTGTTGTGCAGTGAGACTGTACCTTCCTCGTGGGGCGTTGTTGTGCAATGAGCCTGTACCTGCAACGCGGATCGTTGATATGCAGTGAGACTGCAGCTATCCCATGGGCCTTGCTATGTAGTGATAATTTTATTCGTCGTGTGTCTCCTGTGCAGTGAGATTGAACCTGCCCCGTGGGCCTTCCTCTGTACAATGAGCCTGAACCTGATTCGTGGGCCGCTGCTGTGCAATGTGTCGGTTCGTGGGTCCTTCGATGAGAGATGGTTCGACAGCGGTTCATGGGAGACCCGTGGGAGACGGTAGAAGCCCAGTGAAACGTTCGTGTGAAACAATGAACCGGTGGGACGTTTGTGGATCGGTGGATAGGTGTGGGCAGGCGTGGGACGGTGGGCAGACGTGGGACGGTGGGCAGGCGTGGGACGGTGGGCGGGAGTGGGACGGTGGGCAGGCGTGTGACGGTGACCAGGCGTGGGACGGTGACCAGGCGTGGGACGGTGGGCAGGCGTGGGACGGTGGACAGGCGTGGGACGGTGGGCGGACGTGGGACGGTAGGCAGGCGCGGGACGGTGACCAGGCGTGGGACGGTGACCAGGCGTGGGACGGTGGGCAGGCGTGGGACGGTGGACAGGCGTGGGACGGTGGGCAGGCGTGGGACGGTGACCAGGCGTGGGACGGTGACCAGGCGTGGGACGGTGGGCAGGCGTGGGACGGTGACCAGGCGTGGGACGGTGACCAGGCGTGGGACGGTGACCAGGCGTGGGACGGTGACCAGGCGTGGGACGGTGGGCGGGCGTGGGACGGTGACCAGGCGTGGGACGGTGACCAGGCGTGGGACGGTGACCAGGCGTGGGACGGTGACCAGGCGTGGGACGGTGACCAGGCGTGGGACGGTGACCAGGCGTGGGCCGGTGGGCAGGCGTGGGACGGTGACCAGGCGTGGGACGGTGGGCGGGCGTGGGACGGTGACCAGGCGTGGGACGGTGACCAGGCGTGGGACGGTGACCAGGCGTGGGACGGTGACCAGGCGTGGGACGGTGGGCGGGCGTGGGCCGGTGGGCAGGCGTGGGACGGTGACCAGGCGTGGGACGGTGACCAGGCGTGGGACGGTGGGCAGGCGTGGGCCGGTGACCAGGCGTGGGACGGTGGGCGGGCGTGGGACGGTGACCAGGCGTGGGACGGTGACCAGGCGTGGGACGGTGGGCAGGCGGTGGACGTCCGTTGAAGGCGACTCGACGACCTGCGAAGGCGGGTCTTTGTTGTAGACCCGGAGCATGAACGTGCTCGTGCGAGTCTCCCACGATCTCGTCCGGTCGCGTCGACTGATTCACAAGTGGATGGCCGCTCCGAGCGCTCAGTGCAACTGGTGTGTGCAACCGACGAGAAATTCACAAAGACGCAGCAACCAACAGTGACGTCACTTGCCAGGGCAAACCATCTCGCGTCCATTCTTCCCTTTCACAGCCACATCCCGTCCCGACCCACGTTTTGCCAACGATCGTGCGAGTTTATCGTACCTCTCCGTCAATATTGTGAAGTGCCTGTTATCTATAGTCACCTGATCAACTTCAAAGCTTTTTTTCCTATTAGCATCAATCGGAACGGAAGCTCGTGTCGTAGCGCATTATCCTGCATGGCTGGCAAAAACATCTAGTCTGGCGTGTCTACTTTTGCTCATATCTCGTGATCCATATTCTTAAGTTCGCGTGGTAAAGTCGACGATACTATCCAACGACCAGGATGTCATATTGAGCCGACCATGAGCGAATCACTGCAGGATGCGTAGGTTCAAATGGGATATTGTGCTGAATTGCTTCTTGATACACTCAAGCAACCTTCATACATTCTCCAACCCAGTATAATGGCAACAGTATTTCAGGCAGCGAAGTAAACTGGGCTAAATCATCAATATGTTAATCTCATTTCATCTCGTCGTAATTTATGACAGAAATTGGCGCAACGATCACATTCCTCCGTCGCATTCCTCGATCACATTCCCCGCTGAAATGCTACTTCGTCGATTGGCGTTCAGTAATGCAATTCTCAAAGCTCGAACATGCGACTCGGTATAACATGTTGTGCGAGAAAATGGACAGACTGCGCACGTCGCAAATTACAATATGCAAATGTGAGAGTATTAGGCCACGTGCCTGCGGTTGTTCAGTGGTTCTGGGCTAGGTCATTACGAAGTTATTAACTTCTTGAAAGCGCTATCATCCAGATGAGTCTCGTACCACTCATTGACTTCTCTTCTGTAAGAAAAAATGTCTTTGCCTGGTCTCCGCGCGTAATAATCCACACTAAAATAGCCGCCTGGCAGTTCATATTGGTTCACATAACGTCAAATGTCGCACTGCCTCACAGGCCCTGTCACTTCGAGGGTCACATAATCCAGCAACTTCACGTGACATTACAGATGACACTACCACAAGGGTCACGTCACGTCGAAGGGCACATCAGCCCAAAGGTCGTACTGCTCGGAGGTTCACCAGCATCACCGCGGACGTCAATTTCTGAAGATCACTGAGGTCTGAAAGAGCGGAAACTGTTTGGCAGCAACCGCCCATAGAGCCCATGCTGAAGTACAAATAACTGGAGGAGATCAACATTATGCGGATGGAGAAATAACGTTGAGAGTGCAGGGGTCTAGGCCTCCCCGAATGCATGCAAATATGCATACATGAAGGTCGAAACTTAGGCACATGCTGTACGTGCTGCGCATCGGAGAGCCATTCGGTTGAAATGTCGTCTGACTGAGCTTCACAAGGATAGGACGGCTTCGGGCCTTGTCAGTTACTCGCTGAACACCATTATACACGTGCACATAACCCTACCCGCATACTTGCACCACTTGTAGGAAGGAGAACACTGAATTAATTACGATTTCTTTAACTTCAACCTTGCTGTGCTTATCATGGTCTTGGACTTATCTTTCAAACATTGCACATATTTTGTTCGTGATCCTAAGAAGTCACTTTGATTTTCCCATGGGGCGCACGCACGCTCTCAACCCTTGGTTGGTCATAATGGGCTTGAAATTTTCAGGCGTCAATGATATCCAACTGGCAAATATGGAATTTCTAGTTAGAACTCTATATTCATTTAAATCAATTTAAGTGGCGGTCAAAATTGGGTAGAAACCAAGCATAGAGTTGGCCCTCACTGACAGGAAAAAGTAGAAATATAACATACTAACTATGTATGACTCTAGCACACTTCTGACGATGTTCTATAATTGAAGGTCCCAAGTGCTATTTGCGCTATTTCTACATCTTCCCTGTTTATGACGGCAATCGTTATGCTTCTGATGCACTTCAACTGACTTAATTTTGGTTGACCTTTGTTAATTTTCAAATGAACTCGTATCAGGTATTGTCAGGACACATTCATATCTGACAAACCAAAGAAAGCAAGCACCCGTGTTTAATTTGCGTTTACTCCGTTGTGGATACAGGACAAGTAAGTCTTGTACGGCTGATTCCACAGCATCTCCATAATAAATACAATGAATGTATCTAAGGTACTCAAACGAATCCAAGCGGAATATCAGCCAGTTGCCACCAGCCGTATTTAGCATGATTGACCCTGTTTGGTTTGACCTACCGTGCGATTTCCACGGTGATGGGACCGTAGATGACCCACGCGCACCACTGTATCCCTGGTTCGACGCAATGATGCGCGTCACACGTAGCACGTGCGGGCAGCGTTGGCCCGGCCTCGCAGCGGCACGTTCTCACCCCGCCGAATCTGTGCGTGAACTGATTCCCGGCTACCTGGGCGACGCGGCACCTGTCCTCAGCCACCCCTGCCGACCGGCGGCATGCTGTACCGTCCCGCACGACGTACCGTCCCAGCGATCCCACCAATTTCAAATGCTTGGGCTGGGCGGGGGTGGCTCGCGGAGAGCCGTGGAGAATTGGTCCGTTGGAGACCCCCCCATGGCAGCGGCAGAGTAATGAGCGACAAACACGAAATGGAATGCACGGCCGTGGACTTCAGTTGACGAACGTGAACGACATTCATGCTTATTTTTATGCCCATCTAGTTCACTGGGACAGCGGAAACTGCGATGGAACAGTTGTATCACACTTGGCAAAGTACAATTGGCAAAGCGACTCGCTTACGCATGCACCGCATAGTGAATATGGGCTTTGATCATGAAAGAGCGAATGGTGAGCAAAAGGTCCTTTTGTTGGTGCTGATCACCTGATGTAAATAACAGCGTACACTGTGCGCATTCTTACTCGATCCGGTAAATATGGCTGAGTAATTGATCGCACGCTGTTTACTATTAACATTGTATGAAAAAAACTCAGACAAATGCCCTTGTTTTCCACTAATCGGTTACGTAAGTTGAATGGTTAGTTCCGCTCGAATATACATGCATGTTGTATATACATACATACCTACATACGCATGCATACATATACATACATACATACATATATATATATATATATATATATATATATATATATATATATATATATATCCTCAAAACTTATTCAATATTTATTTTATTGGTGGTGAAAATCTCCAAAATGTATCTTTCATCTAGTATATTATTTGGTTGTTTAGGGGGACTGCTGCGCCTCTGTGTGTGCACATGCATATATACACACACAGAAGCTCCGCCACATCATTTCCATGGGGGTGGGTAGCAAAGTCGATCTCAAAAACCTGTTGGAGACGCAAGCTAGAAACAATACAGAAATTCTATTAACTTGTCGGCTTTGTATGGTACCCTATAGGGGTCAGTGTTATATCTTGCAGTGATGCATCGAAGCATGATATCTTACTTCTTTATGTCATTGAAACTAAATTCAAGTTACATTTTGCTTGCAAATTAAACATTGCGGACGCGAGTGGCAGTTGGACAGAACCCTCCCCTGGTTCAGAAATAATTGGACGCTGAAATTACACCGCAGCGAGTTGCCTTCTAACAGAGGTGGAGATCTCGAGGGGTGGGGTCAGGTTCCTCTCTGGATTCGTTGGATCCCCATTTAACCTGCCCTGCTAAATGCTACTCTACAAAAAAGTCAATCCAAATGGAATGCAACCAATTGAAGGAGCTGATACAACTGAAATACCGATGTCTTTTCATGCCAGGTTTTTTTTTAAACCTGCGAGAAGGTAATTCTTGCAGCTCTGAAATATCAAAATCCGATGCCCTCAAGTATTACATTTTAGAAGTGAATATTTAAATTAGTTCGCCATCGTCATATCCATGGTACTCCTGCATCGTTTTCATCCAGCCCTTAGTTTTGAAGTTAGACGGGAGGCCTTTAAGGACCGCCCCCCCCCCCCCCACCACTAAGACGGGGTGTAGTGATCTGACTGGGGAGACTGCCCTGGGTAAGGTAGGCCATCCCAATTCCGTTGTAGCTTCATCGGCATTCACAGGTATGCGCATTCGTCGGCGAAGTTGGCCCTCCCCTTTAACTTTCGCCATCCACAATGTTGAGAGCGACAATTCACGTCAGCATGCAGCACTATTCCCAAACGCCGAAAAAAATACATTGCCATGATCCTGTATCTCTTGCGCTTGACCTCCCATGTCGGGCGAGAGCAAGCTACGTTTGGGTGCTGCCGATCAGCGTGCCGCCGCGTCAGACCATCTGCCGCCGCGTCAGACCATCGGCCACAGCGCCAGACCATCTGCCGCCGCGCCAGACCATCGGCCGCCGCGCCAGACCATCTGCCGCCGCGTCAGACCATCGGCCGCCGCGTCAGACCATCGGGCGCCGCGTCAGACCATCTGCCGCCGCGCCAGACCATCGGCCACAGCGCCAGACCATCGGCCACAGCGCCAGACCATCGGCCGCCGCGCCAGACCATCGGCCGCCGCGTCAGACCATCGGCCACAGCGCCAGACCATCGGCCACAGCGCCAGACCATCGGCCACAGCGCCAGACCATCGGCCGCCGCGCCAGACCATCTGCCGCCGCGCCAGACCATCGGCCACAGCGCCAGACCATCGGCCACAGCGCCAGACCATCGGCCGCCGCGCCAGACCATCGGCCGCCGCACCAGACCATCG